>JAPTYR010000008.1:17717685-17731758 GCA_029814505.1 Siphamia roseigaster | reverse complement strand
ACACACACACACACACACACACACACACACACACACACACACACACACACACACACACACACACACACACGTTATCCATCGGTGGTATTTATTGGTTCTGGAGCAGATGACTGTGGCTTCTTCCCAGTCCATAGAGTGGTTTTGTCTTTTGCAGTGATCCATTCTAGCTGATTTCAGGTTCTGTTTCTTGGCAAACCAGGATAAAACAGCTGACAATGACACTTCCGAGGAAGTGACCCTTCTGAAGAAGGCAACAGGTCGTTGTCGAAATATGTCAAGGTAAAAGAAACTCTTTTTTCATCTGTCTGACAAATAAGAATAGAATATCTGTACAGGTTCTAGTAGACAGTATGAACCGAACTGGATGATTAAAGACAGATAAACAAAACACATACATGGAGCACAGCAACTGGATTGCCTCATTTATTCTTACAAGTACTGTATAGCTTTATGGAATAATAAAGCTAGATGACCATCAGTTAGTATTGAATAAAGCAATATTGAAACAAAATGCATCTACTTTCATTTTTTCCAATCACAGCATGAAATAATAGGGTGCAGGAGCAGAGCAGGGCTAATTATCATGGTTCATTTTACAAACAGATTAACTCACCCCTTCTCTACAGGAATCAGTGCCCATTCTGACAGTACTATCCAAAAAGGTCTTTTTTCCTCATTCATTTTTTCCTTCTCAGTTTTTTCCTTCTTTTTCTTTCTCCTACAGTATCCCACATCACCCCTCCCTTCTTTTTCTCGCTCTCCATCTCTATCAGTCTCACTCTCATTCTCTTATGCTCGTTCTCTTTCTCATGTTTATTTCATAGAGCCCTCCAGCATCTCAGAATAAATAAATTATACATTTCATTATGCGCTCATTTCAAAGCTCCTTTCAGGAAAGGGACTTAGCTCATTTGTCCCTGAGCTTCTGTTTATCTTAAATGAATGCATCAGACATGATCATGAGCGTCTGGGAGCACCCTACTGTCCGTGCTCGTTTGTCATGGACCAAACCTAATTCCCATAAAGTCCATATTCCTCTTACTAACACCACAACCGGCGCTGATCCTAGGATTAGACTCAGCAAGTAGACAGAGAAAATTTGTAGAAGCGCACACCAAAGAAATGTCCACATAAATTATAGTGCAATAGCTGGTTGTCAATTTGAAGCCCATTCCTCAAAATTGCAGTTTTAACATTTTTAAGGCTTTCTTTTATGTTTTTTTTTTTCTTTCTTTTTTTTTTTTTAACAAATCTTTCTTTTATAACTTTTACATACTCCTGGAACCAATTTTGATCTGCTTTCACACTTCACTCTCGACAGCAGTCTACTTTGGTCCTACTGGGTCGTGCCTTAGTACCGTTCATATTCGTGCTTATGTGTTTACGTTCACTGCTGTGCCATGCTGGTAGGCAGTGTGTGGAGGTGTATTACTGCTGACCAACTGACGTTAGTCATGTCGTGTTGCTGGCCTTTCTCCTGCAGACAAGCCGCTCATGCTGAGGGTCAGTATGAACCATGTTGGTGGTAATGTAAGAGTGAGGGAACTGTCCAAAAAAAGTATTTTCACACACAATTTGACAGATTGATCTTTTTTTGCACGAGCATTCAAAACGACAGGAAATACGATCCATAGGTGCGTGTACGTTACACTGAATTGTGTGCACTCACATGTGTGCATGTCCACACACTGGTGTTCATGCAGACACACAATGCCAGTGGAACACTTGGACACATTCTCCAGCCCATATGGACCCTCATAGCCATCTGTCCTGCTGTCTATGTGCCAGGCACAGCTCAATGAATCTCATCCCTTTTTCCCTCCATGGACCAAAGTGCTGCCCTGCTGCAGTAGGCCTCACCATTTTAGCCCTTTTCACATGAACCGTGGTAACCCAATGCGAGCGTTATCTCCACTTCAATGAGCACCATCCCAGTGGAGCTACTCTGAGGGGCTTTGGGATTTAAACTGTTTCCACTGCAACTATAGTACATGCAAACATGTAAATTACCAGTGAAAAATAGTTAATCTCATACAGTATGTAACACACAGAGTCAGGGAAAGGTTAAGGATTTTAATTAAATATTGGAATTCTAAGGCCAAAGAAATACCTCTTGGATAGCAATATTACTCCTCAGTGGCAGATGTCATCATTTGACATCATTCAGCAAAATTCCATTATCACCCTCTGGCGTGTAATCCATATGGTCAGAAGAGGAGCTATAGGAGAATCCTCTTTATGATCTGACGCTTTGGCAGGTAGGGCAGAAAAATATGTGATCAACAGCTCTAATTACTGATGATTGAATGAATGGTTTATTTTAAGTTTGTACAGCCATCAACTCACACATTACAACAACTACAATAAACACAAAAACAAAACAACAAAAAAAGGAATAGGCCAGAAGCAGGTGCTTATTCTTTTGCTTATCCTTCTTACCTGACACACCACTTAAATTATTTTAAATTTGGACATCATCAAGTATTCTCATAACAAAAGACTCAATAACAACAAAAACACATTTATCATCTCCACTTAATACTCCTGAATCATAGTATACTTAAGATATTGTATAAACTCTGTCAGAGACATGAACACTTAAATTCATCATCATGTCCATTCCATAATTTCACAACCATAACTGAAATACATCTGGATTTCACATCTGTCCTCACCTTCATACTGATCATTATAACAAACTTAAAAACATGCCTTAAAATATCTTTTAAATAGAAATAGCAGATGTTCATGCATGTACATATTCCCACAGGAAACACCTTAAACCTATAAGCTGAAACTTTTAAACTCACACTCCAGATGTTGTGCTTAAGCAGATAAATGTGAAAATAAAAGTATTTTAAAGAGTATTATAATCATATTGGCAAGTATTGTAATATTAAAAGTGCCTGTTTCTTTTACACAATACACTCACATCTTGTCTACTTAGACCCTTTTGAAGTTTTTGCTTTTCCACTTGTGTTACATTCTTACACTTTCTAAATATGTACCTGGTCCCATTCTGGCAGTGAGTGCTCTGCGTGCAGCACCAGTGATGTCTCAGATAGAGGATGACTCACACTCCCAACCTAGAGACTGTGGAGCCCCAGGGGAGCCAGTCTGTTAGGAAGACTGTTCCAAAAGCTCATAGGCTCACCTTAAAGGTGTGATGCCATCCTCAGACATTTCATCTCATCCAAAAAAAGCAACCTTTTCACTCCTTCGTAGTGCCTTTTTCCGACAGAAACGAGTGAGAAAACCCAGGGTTATTTTAGTGGCATTTGTTCTCTACCTCTTCTTTGATCATGTCTCTTTCTTGTGTAAATTGCAAATAGGAAAAAAATGTATAGTAAGTGGGAGGTACAGTTATGCCTTAACCATAACCTAATATATTCTAACCAAATATTGAATAAATAGAGTGGTGTAGTGTATTTTAAGCTAGTTCATCACATATTTAAACAAAGCAGTGAAGTACAGTACATGGTCCCACAGATTATACAACAAGTGGTGCCAGGAACAACAAACCCCGTCTCCTGAAAATGTTTGACCTTATTTGCCCTGTGACCTTGACCTTTGACCTACATTCACCAAAATTTAATGGGATCTCTTCTGAGCCATCAAACACCTTCCCTGAAAATTTCATGGAAATCGGTCCAATCATTTTTGCTGACAATCAGACAGACAAACAGACAAAAAAAACAAAACAAAACCCACAAACAATACCCCTCTCCCCTTTCAGGGGGCCGGGTAATAACAAATGGGGGGGAATCAAATGTATACGTCCTGAGCTTTTTCCCACCATACCTCCGCCCTTAGCTTTTTCAGACTCCTCCACCATGAGTTATTGCCTGTCTGCGTTCACCACCTGGTTCACTAGCTATGATTTCTCTCACTTCACTGGACAGACACACACACATCGAGGCACACAAACATCAAGGACACACATGCATTACACATGCGTATGTGTTGCAAATGCACATACGCTGCCATATACACAAACACAAAGCTGGCCACCCCACTCCACAGGGGTACCTTGGGTCAGCTGGCAGACTATCAGCATATGATCGTACCTTCTCTGCCACCTGCCTCTATCATGCACTATAAGCACTTCACTGTGTTTTTCTGCAAACCTCAATTATAACATTATAAGATGAGTTGGTGTAAAATGATGACTTACGAACATCTATCACAAGCTAGCTCATCAATAAATCATAGCTTTCTCTCTGATTTCTTTGAAATAGCACTAGTGCACCAATAGTGTGATGATATCATAGTTCAAGGCCATTAAAATGTAAGCCAGCACAGCTGTACATTATAGAAAAATGGAGTAAGAGTGAATCATGGAAGAAAGGAGGAAAAGAACAGGAGGAGAGAGAAGTCAGAGAAGCAGAAGGCATGCATAAAAGATGGGAAACCCTTACAGTTTTTCAGAGAGAAGGGTTTTGTCTGACTTGGAGACAGACAGAGTATAGGAGCGAGAAAGAGAGAGAGTAAAGAGACTGAGGGTTCACGCATGGGAGGAAATACAAGTGGGAGGAACTGAATTGATAAATTAGTTCAGCTAACGCACAAACTGATTACCACGACAGCAAAGCCACAGCCACCGAGCACACGCATGGGATGTGACATAAAGGCACGCACACATTCACACACAATACTTACAAAAGAGACATGAAGCTGGCACATACAAATAATAGCACTACTGCACACGCACACACACACACACACACACACACACGGTCATACACACCAAATGTATCTAGGGCAGTCTTCTGCAGTTGCTGTAAGTAAAAGGTATTGAGCTGCTGACTGCAGCCAGAAGAGATCCCACAATCCTCTGGATCACCAAACACAGCCTAATGGATAATGGCTATCAGCTAGTGCTAATGTGATTTCACACTGAGCAGAGTTAATATATCACTTGGCGAGCAAAATCATGCTACATGCAGTACATCTGTGCTAAACTATTCCTTGAAAAGTGGCGAATACTTACACACCTTTAAAAGACAATGATATGTCTGAAGCATTTAACATAAAACCAAATTGCTTGTATGAAAAACAAGATGCTAAACTGCTAGCAATGATCATCTTTGTGCATATAAGCATTCCATTAGGCTAACCACAGACTTATGACAATATTTTTCCCAGACTCTTCCAAACGTCAACTTGCCACTCACCCTCCAATAAATACCACAGTGATGGTGGGGAACTCCACACCCCACCCATGCACTGACGTCACCACTATAGGCATATGCAATAGTGCAAACGTCTATGTGCATTCATGCTTCTGCATCAAAGGGTGTGTTTCTCTGTCTGGCAGCTGACAGTGATCCTTTTCTTTGGATTTGCAGATCATCGTTAACTGATTAGTGGGTACAAAACCAAAAATGATTTCACACATCTGAGCTGTTGTGCCTTTGTCCACTCTGTAGTCACACACACACACTTATCACATACAGCTGATAATGAAAAATAGCACTGGTACGAAAGAACAGCTTCAGCATGAATACATCAATCATGCTAACATACAACAATGAAATGGCACACTGAACTGTTTCATAGTTTCCCAGCTATTAAATTATATGAGGGAATAGGAAAAATAGGAGGAGGATGAAATATAGGAAAAATGATTAAGAAAATTCTAACAATATTAGGAAAAAAGCAGCAGAGATTAACGTCTTCCTCGCCATGTTTATAAGGTTTAAACCAATCTTTTTATATATAAAAACAATTAACATTTCCTGAGTCTGTGCAGAGACATATCTTATAGCAACTTATAAAAAGCATACAAATCCTAAAGCATGAAGAAGATCCGCTGGTTTTAACATTAATCGAGTGTGTCTTTATATTTTCAAGAGCCGTGTTGCAAATGGTGATCCCCTCCAGTGCTACTGACCGACCTTGAGGGTCTGTAAAGTTCTCACGTTCTCAAGGAAACACATCAACCCGCCCTCTGACTAAGGCCAGATCAACACACACATATGCTTACTGCTATCTATGACAGACGTTTTGGAAGAGTTCAAAGGTGACATGAATTAAAAGTTAACTGCCCTTGAGGGCTTTTAAAGCAAGGAGTAAAACCGTACTGACCAGGACTACAATGAAACTGAGAGGAGAAAGTTGGAACAGAAGCGGCGATGCTACATGTATAGGAATAAAGAAAATGTGTAGTGTCTGGAAAATGTGTCTGTCGAAGGAACATCTTTGGATTACTTTGTTACAACATACAGTATATTTTTGGTCATTTCTCATGTTACCTCTCTGAGATACTGTATTTAAAGGGCTGGAAACATTCCATCTCTGTGGTACGTATTCATTTTTATTGTTTAATGCGAACAGTTTTGGGTGAACAAGAGCCAATATATTTAATTTCAATATTTATATGAAAGATATTTTGAAAAATTCCAAGAATGCAGTGTTTTTAGCAGTTCTTGGCAGGATTTTGAGTACCTTTAAATCCATCACAACTCTCTAGTGAAACCCAAACTTAAAAAATATACTTAGGTTTAAGGCAACATAACGTTAGGTAGGATACATTAGGGTTTTTCAGTGAACTCACAAAAGGCAAAAAGTCGGTGAATGAATCTCAGCAGTTGTGAATGTAAATAAATGCCAATACCTCAGTGTAAAGGTATCTTTTAAAACTCCCTCTAAACATCTACTGTATCCCTCTATTCATTTACTCATTCATCCATCATTCTATCCATCAGTCATGAAACAGATGGTCTTTCAGAAGCCCATGTCAGGGCTGATGACTTCCCTCTGCCCCTGCCATACCATTATCCCCCACATCTAACCCACCAAAAACAAAACAAAAAAAAAAAAGAACCCACAAAAGACACACACACACACACACATTCACACATAAAGATACACTTCCTGCCCCCTACATTTCCACCAGATGGACATCAGCCTTTAATACGCACACATTGTCAGAAATAACAGTGAAACAGTTGCAAAGAGTGTGAATAGCAAGTGTATGTGTCTGTGAGGGTCAGTCCACAAAGAGAAGCCCCCAAAGAGAGCTGTCGGCCTTTGGTCCCGGGGGCCTGTCAAGAGGGATAATTGATGATGTTTTCATTACAAGGTGTGGGGTAATGTGGGGGTTGGGGGACGGTATGTGTGTGTATATATGTGTGTGTGTGTGTGTTGTGGGAGTTGGCAGGTTGACTCAGCTGCCTCTTCTTTGACACCAATCGCTCGTACGATTGGTACAGACAAGTCACTGCTTCCAAATGCCCTCTTATAAACACACACATATTGCAAATTTTGCCCACACTCCCAGTCACACACATGTACAGGAGCATTTACACAAACAGAGGTTCATACAGACAGCAGCGCGCACACACACACACACACACACACATATACACAGCCAGACAGACAGACACACACACATACAGCCTAAAGCCAGTGCCATTCCCAGAGATAAAGTATCTGAAACCAAATAAAAATGTTGAGAATAAGACTAACTTGTTCTCTTGTTTTCCTCTCTCTTACTGTCCCGTCACAGTGTCACGCTAGGCCTTTGGCAGATCTGTCCGTCTGTCTGTCGTCTCTTAGGACCTCTTTGAAATCTTAATGTGGTGGCGCCTAAGTTTCTGACTGCCACTTAGATTGAATTAAGACCTAATCGGAGACATCAGGTCATAGACCACTATATTACTTTACAGTATCTAGATGGATATCATCCCTTTGTTGTAGTTTATGAAGAAATTCATGAAAACACAAATATACAAAGTCAGCTGATGTTCTCCTCCAGCCTCATTTCCTGATGTATTTTGTAAAGCTAATAACAAGGCGTCCTGGTGACTTAAATGGTCAGATCAAATAGTTTCAAATAGAAAACTCAATTTGTGTACTGGATAACTAAGACAAACACCCCTAACAACAATCACAGGACACCCATAGTTCTAAACGCAAAACAAATACTGAATGCTTGTAGCTTTGTCACGCATCTCTTTCCCACTTCTATGTTATTGCTGAAGTTTAATAATGGCAACAAAGTTTTAAAGGTATTTTATAATTATTGTATTCATGCAGACAGGTCTAAATTTATGTTGTAAAAAAAAAAAAATCTGTGATTAGATGGACACCAAGGTCACAAATCCAGGTGGGACTTTCCATCTCAGACCAGGGTTACTGTGGGTGATCAGGGTGCTGACATGTCTGGGCTCCAGCAATAAACAGCAGAAGACTAATGGCATCTGAGGCAATGGTGAACTCTGACCTCCAATTTTTTTTTGTTCTTTTCCTTCTGGTGTTTAGATGAGGCTTTACATATCTGGTTTGTGTTTTCTGAGCTGAGAGGTTCAGGGACCGATAAGACAGCAGAATTTCCATTTCAATAAAAACATTCAGCTCATGAGCACTTGACTTAATCATTGAAATGTCTGCAGCTGCATGTTGCCTTTAAAAATGATGGGGGTTTTCTATTGATAGCAACAAATATTTGTCGAAAAGCTTAGATAGATAAATACAGGCCAATTCTGCTCAACTACACACACACACATTTTTATTATAGTCAGACATTTCTATTCTATTAAATCCCTCCAGTTTCAATATTTAGAAATATCTACCTTTGAGGAATAATAAACACATCCATCTATCAGTCCACCTATCCCACAGCTCCCACCCAGTTATTCCTACATCTGCGTTCTGCCACCACCCAAGGCCCAGGACTGCAAGGCTCCTGGCCTGCTCTGCCAGCGCAGAAATGAATTATATCACTTTTCACACCTGTTTCTGCTCAAAACCCCCTGCTGCATGGTGCTGTGTAAAAAAAAAAAAAAGAAGAAAAAATTTCCAAGGGGGAGAACGATCCCCCAGCTCTGCTACATCTGCGTACGTGAACGGTTAAATTAGACTCTAATTGTATTAACGGGGGATTATGCCTTCCAGTTGGGTTTTTTATACTCACTCTTGCATTTTACACATTTTAAGGGGAGAAAGGAGGAGGAGGGGGGGGGAAGCAGCTCATTGAGGGTTTGCGGGTTGGCTTCTTTTATGAGCTGCAATCACGGCTGCCCCTCGTTACACTGAGTCTGTGTACAAATAGGAGGGGAGGCGAGCCAGAATGAGGGAGTGTTTGTGATAATGTGTGTGTGTATGAGAAAGTGTGTGTCTCTCTCTGCCAGGCTAATATACCGATGCTAACACTCTGAATGCCAAGCCTCCGCCTCCCCAACCACCACCACCACCACCACCCCACTCTGCTTTCCTTTCTGCACACACTCACCCCTACTTCAGTTTAGCAAGGCAACAATCTAAACGGGATAAGGGTGGTGTGTGTGTGTGGTGGGGAGGCGGGGGTGAATTCCATCTAATTACTCTATCACATAATTTCACAAATTGCCTTTTCATAGGGGAGTGGAGAGCAGAGCACAGGGCACGTTGGGGATTTGAGGCTTGAGCTTTCATTTACTACTCATTTCTTGTTAAATTAAACAAGAAAATACCATTTGTGAGGAGAGATGGAGAGAGACGGAGGTGGGGAGGGGATTCCAACTACACAAAAGGAGGGAGAGAGGGAAACAGATATTGAGTAGCTGCTTTCTTCATCACATGCACCGTATTTTAGGTTGTACTACAAAGCAATAAGGAAACTCAGCCACTTATGTAATCTATTTAAAGGGGATTTAAGTCAAAATTGTAAAAATGCAATCACAAGAAAAACCATATGCTAATCGTTAACATGATAAACACAAAGCTTGTTATTTGGTTAAAAGCAGGTAAACTGGTTATTTTGTAAATCCATTAAATGGGCACCTATGCATCTAAAATGAGTAACAAAATGAGTTGAGGATACAAGTGGCAAAGCCCTCTCCCTTGCTTCCTTTATTTTGGGTCTCCACCAAGTTTACAGCTGCATGTCAAGCTGGCAGCGAACAGCATGCTTCAGCCTTCAGTGACAGGCTAATGTTTTGTAGTAACTCCAAGTCAACACAGCCAAATTCTTCTGACGAACGTGTCCCAACAGCACTGTTGACAACACATGAGCTCACTGGGTGTGTTGGAGAGAACTCTGTGAGCCGCGACTGTCGTCATCAGCCCAAATTCAATACCACTGCTCGATCTGTCACTCCATGCCCATCACTTACAACACCAGCAAAACCCCCCTTCAGATTTTTTTTTTTTTTTTTCAGCTGAAATGAAATTTTCTCATTGACTTGGATTACACAGGACACTGTAGGTGCAGATACTCTGGTACCATCAGTGCCACAAAGAACAGGAAACCTTCTTAGCTATTTTAAAGACCAGTGTATTATTGATGGATATGTGAACAGAGATGTAGTAATGTTTTCATATTAATAAACCATACAAAGGCAGCAGTATTAATAGTCTCTAGCCAATATCACTCTGGTGTCACCCACCTTCTGCTTCCAATCTGACTCAAAGACAGTTACCCAGTGGCTTTAAGTGTGAGGGTGACCACCAGAAAATACACCTTGGTAGACAAAATCTTATTCTATTCTGTCCCATTCTATACTAACGCTCATCTCTGCATGAATTAGATTTTGCATTTTTTGTGTATAGCACACCAATTCATGCTAGTGCTGATCTGAATGTGTGTGTATGTATGTGCACACACACATGCATTAGTCTGTGCCTAATTGGTATTGTGTCTATCTCTAAGAGGCCAGACTCACATCATCCACCCCTCTGTGAAACAAAGACATGTCAGCTGATGATGCCAGGGATGAGTTTGGAAAGACTGTCGGTGTCAAAAGAGTCACACAGAGAATACTGTAAGAGATACTGTAAATGTTTTGGAATTAAAGGTGCAATGTGTTGCTTGTTTCAACAGGGATGTACTGTATCTTGATTTAATTGATACTAACACTGAAGAATGCAAAGCTTTAACAAATCAGACCACTGTAAACATTTACCCATCACTAAAGATATTGTTAATGTAACTGGTTTACCAAATTAAAACCATATTTTACCATACACAGAGACAATACTGTTATTTCATATTATCTCGGTCTGTATTGTATTTCTATTTGGCTTTCCTGAGGAGTATACACATATTGAATGTGATTTTTCCCAACAACCTTAAGTTTACAGCTCTGAATGATTTATCACTGTTTGCACTGCATGAACAGCAGCTTCTTCCTGTTTTGTATCATAAAACAGTATACCCTATGCACCATTGTGTGCCTATGTGTGCATGTTATACTTTCTCAAACCTTTCCCTTCTGCCTGAGAGAAGAGAAAGGTTTTTGGATCCTCCTTATCCACCTCTTCACCTCCTGGCCTCTTCTTCTTTTCTTCTCCCTCGCTCCCTTGACACTAACTTATATCCTTTCCACTGTTTGAGATCTAACAGTGCAGAAGCCTCCCATAAGCTCAAGTCATGGTGTAATATGACACAGTAGGTGTGTTGCTGTGTTAGTGTTTCACTGGATGTGTGCTGTGTACTGAACTCAGACAGGATGTGTGTAAGTTTCAAACACCTTTCCTTTGTGGCCCTGAAGGTTTCAGAGGTATATGGGTTGAGGTCAGGGTGTTAGAGGAGAGGTGAGTAGGTGTGCATGTCTGAGTATTTGTGTGTATGTGGGACAATGAAGCGCTGGTGGTTGGTTAGTGATGTGGTGGTGACGTTCAAATGGAAAGAGGAGAGGAGAAAGTAAAGGAGTAAGAGGACCTCTGGGATGTATGTTCAAACATATATGTTAGTACATACAGATGTACACACACATCTGCCTATACACTTGGCATGAGAAAATATCCCTCCACTTTATTGTTAACACTAAAGAAACTGAGGAGCACACTGTACAGTGCATATGAACGACATCAAAGACTGGCTACAAATAAATAAATAAAAAGTTGAGCACATGCAATATCCACAATCCAACAACCAAATTACTTTCCCCAGCAGCCTCCCTCTTGGTTTGTGCAATTCAAACCAACACCCACTCAGCCAAACTGTATCATGTTCTCTGCAAACTCCTGACATATGCAGAACGTGTGAGATGCAAGTCAAGTTTAAGTTATTTTCCAAATATACTTATTTATATCCAAACTGTAATCAGCTATTTGACCCAATGCACACATAATCACAGCAAACATTGCCAATATTTTGAGCTATTTTAAATATTCAGTACACAAGACTTCCATCACACTTTTTCAAGATGTATTTCTCGAACTCATTGCCCTCTTCAGACACAGGGGTGGAGCCAAATCCAAATATTGTATTTGACAAATTGTGTATTTTTTTTTTGTTAATTCTATACATATATTTTGTAAGATCTTTTCAAGAAGAGTGAAAAAACATGAAATTCCTGCCTGACACTATTTCAACTTCAATCAATCAATCAATCAATAAAGAGTAGTTTAGTCTATATTTGGATGTGTAGACGTAGCAGAACATTATGTATGACTTTTTGCTTGAATGTAAGTCATAAAATAGAAAATGCAGAGTCCTAAGGTGTAAAAAAAAATACTAGCTAACATGCAATTTAAAGCAAACATTAATATATATACATTTGTACAAATGACATTGTTTTTTTTACTGTCAGGTCAATTTATGGAAGTCATATATGCTATGTTCCCTGTGAAAGTAAATGTTTCCCACTCTTTCCCCGTCACACAAATAGTGATGCTGTCAGCTGGTGCTAATGGCACTGGAATTTGCGGCTATAACTGAGTAAAAATAATGCCAAACCACAGGCCTTTACAGAATCTTGAACATCTGTTAAATAATGACAGATTTGTTCTTAATAAGGTTCATCTATGTATCTGCAGCAGTTATGGCCAGGGGCAGCTCTCTTTGGCTTCAACCTTATTCAGTTTCAGCAGATGAGGAGCCAGAGAGCAGGCTTCAGAGATTGGAGCAGATTACACAGGCTTGTGCTTTGAAGTGTTCACCGTACGAGCTGAGATACACTGAATAGAAAAGGGGGGTTCTTGTGATGTCAATGAGTGTATATCAGTGTCTAAAGTGTGTGTCTGTGTGAGTGTATTGGGTATGAGAAAGACAGCCCATGGCTGTGAAGTGAGGTTCAGCATGCACGCATGATGTGAAAGAGCGATAGAGAACAAACACTGTTTCATTCAACTCACCGTTAGGTGCTGGAAGAGCCATGCCCTCATGATGTTGGTGGCCACCTTAGGGAAGATTCCTCTCTTCTTGTTTCGTTTCTTTTCTTTATCCGGGTCATCGTCATCCCCTGTGCTTGGTGAGGCCACACTGTTGTCCAGGCCATCACCTGTCACATGACAAGGAACAGGAAGAGACAGTGGAGATCAGACACACAATTTGTTTACTTCCTGCATTCGCTACGCCTCTTCCTTCAAAGGGAATAAATACGATTTTGAAGGAATTCTAGAGGGCTTTGTATGCACAGACGAGGGGTATAGAGACACAACAATGGCAAGCTGAGAATGGCTGGAAAACAGCACCTCATAAATGCATTCATTTTTAATACATTTATAAATAACCCTGCCTTTCATTTTTTTCTCCCCCCACCACTTGAAAACAGAGCAAGCGCTTGCGTCTTTCTGAGAGAAAGAGCGGGAAGAAGGGGAGCACAAAGGACTTGTAAGGTCGCATTTCCCCACTCTCCCATCCAAGCCTGCGCAGAATTGAAAATGACAGAGAGATTTAGTCTTTATTATCCTGAGGGGAAAATAGTTATTGAAGCGTCACCCTGGCGCATTCTGCCATTTTACCTGAGGTGGAAAGAGTAACACGGCACTACAAAGGGGAGGTTGCGATGAGGGGGAAAGCAGAAAATAAAAGGAAAATAGGTGGAAAAAAGGAAGTCAGAGACACAAACAGCACTAACAAAGCTAGCTACTTTTCATAACAATGGCGTCATGGCTGCTTACAGCAACCTGTAGGGCTTCGATAAGGCTCTATTAAGGCCAGTTAACCTCACCTAAGGGGAACACTAAGACAGCTTAGAGTATTTGAGCACTGAGAGGAAAGTGAAAGGAAGGCGCTCTGAGGGCCTTTTCTCTGCATTCAGACTCAACAGCATGAACTCTAAGGTACGCGTAAACACACACACACACACACACACACACACACACACACACACACACACACACACACACACACACACACACACA
>JAPTYR010000008.1:17671480-17689527 GCA_029814505.1 Siphamia roseigaster | reverse complement strand
ACATATAGACACACACACACACACACACACACACACACACACACACACACACACACACACACACACGCCATACACAGATACCAGCACAGGTGGTTAGGTAATTTTACTTCTACAGACAAACTCATATAAATACTTTTCATCTTCCTTCTGCAAACACCTGATCCAACTTTTTCTTTCACTCAGTCTCTATTCAATAAAAGACCACACCTCAACCACAAAACACACAGCGTCAAAAAATAACACACACCCTGTGCCAACATGACTGCAGCACACAATGAAGAGGCCCACCTCAGAATTATGGGATATGTAAATTCACAAGATGAATAGATGCATAAACAGAAAGCTCGAGGAAAGAGAGAAAGAGGGTTGTCCTTGTGCACACACAGCTCCACACTTGATTTATTCTGTGCCCCCTTAATGAGCTGCCATGGATTTTCTCCCTGTCTCCCCTTCTGTCTCCGTCTCTCTCGCTTGCTCTCTAGTGCAGGATGTAGATTAATTCAATGCTTAATTGTTTAGTAAATTCAATTTTCCACATTCTATTCTGCCTAGGTTTAGCTAAACTTCTTAAATCTGCCGCGCCAAGCCCAGGGAACCCTGTTTGAGAGCCATACATACCTTTTTTCTTTTTTTCATTACCATTTTTCTTCCCTCCACCACTCTAATTCGCCATGAAAAGATTTTCCTTGCTGGAAATTCTGATTCCGCTATGATCGGTGAGGCATTCCAATCCAGTGCATTCTCATTGTGCCGCATCTAAGATGCGAGGGGGGCTTCCCTTTCTCGCTGTGCCAGACCCCATATCATACAAGCGCTCATGCAAGAAATGTTGCCTTGCCAATTCATTTGCAATAATAAAGAAAATGGTTAAGGTTGTTGTGCTTTTCCCCCCACCCTCTGCTCTTTCCTCTTCTCTGAAATATCTTTTTGTGATGATATGGATATTTACTTTTCACTCTGTGCCAGTAAGCGTGCAGGAATAATCATATGTGCATACTTAACAGCATAGACATAAATATCCAAATAACCCCCCACACATACAATCTTCAGTGGTGGTACATCTGAATCAAAGATGACAGTCGCACTACTCCATCCCCCAGAATGCTTTGGTGCATCTGTTCTCTGTGGTTGTTTTCTTTAACACCATTTTTGACCTTTCCAACAGCGCTGCTTCCTCAAGTTGAAATCTGCGAGAATGCCATGTGTTGCAGGAGCAAGATGGCCTGCAATAACTTGGGACACATTCTCCCACTCAGCTGAATGCTGCTGAGGAAGCTGTTAGTGAAAGGGACTGAAAGGCCAGCTATTGTAAATTCTTGTTTACTTTGGTTTCCACTGTGACTAGATAAAGCAGGATCTGCCTCTCTGATAACCGGCCAGGCAAGTGTTCGCCCGACTACCTCTGCTTTCTCCTCCCCTCACTGCAATATTAGTGCTTCCAAAATGAAAAGAGGGGGTGATAATGGTATGCGCGGTGCAAAAAAGAAAGTGAGAGAGCAAAAGACCCCCCCTCCCATTTTATTCTGCGCTCCCCTTCCTCCCCAACTCTTCACAATAGACAAAGAAAGAAGAAATAACCTTATAATTGCTGAAGGGGGTGAGGGAGAAAACTGGATTTGGTCTCTTGAGTAAGTAAAGTATGCTACATTGAATAGCCGTCAGGTACTCTTCAATCGGCTTTTTAAAACTGGTGGGTTAACCTCAAAGAGACAAGCAAAGATAATTACATGTTTGAGATAATTACCAGAGCTTTCAAAGTCCATTTAGACGACACTCGCAGAAAGTGACAAACTGATTCTCCCACTCTTTCTGTCGGTGGCCTCTTCCTCTTCAACTCTAACTACAGAAAGTGTGTTTACTCTGTGTGAGCTGAAATCCAAACAAAAACATTAACTCCAGCGCTCTCCCCATCATGCTATCTAACCCCAAACAAAGCATATTTCTTTTGTCAGTTGTGAATGAAAAGGCGGTCGTAATTTCTTAATGACATGTTTTGCTGTGGCTCCTACATTAGCCTAGCATTGCTTGACTTGCAGCCGCTGCGCTGGGACGTTCTTGGTGGATCCCTTGGAGACGGACTGTTTGTGATGGTGGCCATTGTCAGAGGCTCGCAGGGGGTTAAGGGGGAGAGGAACTTTCCATTAGCTAAGTACACATGTGTTAAGCTAGGTTATTGTTTACTTAGCCAAAGAAACCACAGCAGACCGTAGGGATAGACATAGCCGCCCATCATAAGTAACACGAGACACAAGCCAAGAACTTTATTTGCGAAAGGGATCTTGTGGCTATCACAAAAGAGTATGTGTCCCACAATGCAACTTCACTAAACACGAACCATCTCTAATGATGCAATGGTGCTTACAAATAAAAATGTGTTGGAAAAAATGTTTGTGCATGCATACACATGGGTGAATGTCTGCTAAAGAAGTATTTAAGGTTATGTATAAGCATCCCCTAATGTTCCTATGCTTTGAAGTCACACTGGCCTTGATTTGCTTAATCAGAATCACCCCTACTTGCTATTCCACCACAATAATGAAGAGGCTAAGAAACACACAAGTCACGTGGTCGCCTCTTTGTATCACTTGTTGAATCCTTAACAGCCGCCCTGCATTCACTCCCCGTTGGAAAAAAAAGGGGAGTTCAGGGGAGGGGAGGGAGGTGGAGGTTTAGAGGAGGGAGGGGGCGAGTGGGGGTCAAACCTCTCCTCTATTCAACTACAAAAGCTGCTATTACCAACAATCACCACGAAGATTCAAAAGTTTGTATTAAGACCAGCAGCGTGCCACTGTAGGAGAGAGAGCGAAAGAAAGAAAAGAGGAGAGAGAGTGGGTGTGTGTGCCGGGTAAGTCGGGTGTAACTCGATCCATACTTCAACGAGAAGCGGATAGATTAGCGATAGTGGTGTACTGATTAGGAAAATAGTGGCTGACCCCGGCAGTCAAGGTTTCCATTGAGTTAGGAGAGAGGGGCAGGGGTCACTCTTTGACCGCTACAGTTACCTAAACCAACACTGCTGGGTCTCACTGACCTGGAAACCAGCACTTGTATGGTATAACAGTGCCAATTGTTGAGAAAAGATACTGCGATAGCACTATCAAGAGCAAATTCTTACACAGTGACCACAACACTAAACTCACACAAGCATGTTTGTTTAGGCAACATTGAGATAGGCACAAGCAAAACAGCAACAGATCCAAAACATATAGATGTTGGTTTTGATTGACTGCAATCTGTTTCACATTCTTTTGACATGAATTTAACAACAAAAATCACACTTTCAAATGATAGCTCCACAAAGACTCTCAACTATAAAAAAAATACCACTCCACTAAATTAACTCAACAGATCATCTGCTGAGCGAGCATTCATAATAATTTAAGACCGTCTCACATCCACAAAAAGTCATGCAGAGAATATTTTTAAGGGAAATTTCAATTATTTCCAGCCCCACTTCAGTTTGCATGGCTCAATCAAATAGAGAAGCTCTTGAGAGTTGGAGTGAGTCCTCAGCACTATTAGTAGTGTTCTGCTCTACAGCAGAGAGCCTGAGCCCTCTGAGTTCATTAGCAAATTGCTTTGCCCCTCCCTGTACTCTCTGTGCAATTAAAGGCAACAGTGCAAATGACGTACAGTGGCGTGGAAACACTTCCCATTTCTTCATTGCTCTTGCCTGATTTTGGGGGTAACGTGTTACAGGCACATAGACATCGCAATCATAAAAGCAACTGCAGCCACATTTCTACAACAAGAAACTAAAGCAGTGCTGAAAGAACATAATGGCATTCAATGTAGACACAAGTTTTTCTACATTAAAAACCTCTGTAAAATGTTGTTTAGAAACACATATTCATATACACATACACTCACAGCTGAATATATATATATTACAAAACATGGGGCAAATACAAATGTGTTTCTTGAGTGAAAAATGAGGCAAATGTGGTAGTACGCTCTCTAGGGAGAGGCAGAGAAAGGGTTAAGAAAGTCCAACTGGTGCTAACCAGTCACTCCACTCACATAGCACCTGAGGGGGGTGCTGCATTTATCAGGCCAGTCTGAACACACACATTAACACACACACGCAGCAGCGTACACACAAACACCGCACACACGTCTGGACAGATGCATGCATGGAGCTCATGCACATTTGTACACACTCACACACAAAGTATTTTCACATACACACACACACACACACACACACACACACACACACACACACACACACACACGGGTAAGCCCAAACTGGCTGAGCTGCATTCACAAGCCAGAGCAGAGCCTCTCTGACTTTTTCACCTCTCAGCTCTGCTTTCTTTTCAAAGGGGCGCCCAACGTCCCACTATACTTGCTTGCATAGGCAGACTAACAAAACAATTGCAGAACGTAAAGACATGTAAAGAATATTCAGAATATTACTGTCATGACGCAAGGGCGCATAATGCAGCAGGAAAGTCAGCTCTGTCGGATTGTTCAGTTTAATAAATTCAAAGTATTTTTTTTTCTCTTGACATTTTTTTTCTCTTCTGCTACAGTCGCCTCACTGGAATAAATTGGTTTATGAATAAATGAGCCTGCTTTCTCCGTCTTGTTAACATTGTTCTTTTGTGCAAATTCTCAGCATTTTTTTCCAGTCCACTTCAACTTTATGCCCGAGGGCATATATTAAAAATACATATGGAAAGAGATAATGCACACACAACGCAAATTCGTTAAGGATGTCACTGCCTAACAACTGCAGATAAGATGTCACACAAAAATAGCCCACAAGATTCAAAAAATATATATTCAGCCGCAAGTAAGTCATGAAGAGCATTGCCATTAGATTGACAATATAAGTATTCAGCAGTGAGAGGCATGCACCCTGTGCCTCTGCCTGTTTGGATATGCCCATTTACACACAGCCTGCTGTGGACAGTCTGCATGTTATCCTGCTAGAGCGTCAGCCCATCCCTCACAATTGCACATCTGTCAAAAGTTTTCCCTGTCTTTTAATACAGTCTATCCCTTCAAGTCATTTATATTATTCTCTCAAATCAATGTAAACAGAAGCTTTTGTGGTTTTTGCCCTGAATTTTCTATATGTAGGAAGTATCACTTTATTAAAATAGGCCATGTCTCCATCTTACAGTCAATTAAAGACCGGCATCAATGCCCCAAGCACAACATAATTTTCTTCATATACCTAAAACCCCAAGGGTTCTGAACACACTCTATTTCCATATCTACATACCATAAGGCTTCATTCTATGTCTTGACCTGTCTATAAAAAAAAAAACTTTCTGACAACTGAATCTCTGGAGAATACAAGGAGCCTTTCAAAGAGACACTTAAATGCACAAGTGGCGCCTGTGTTATTTAATTCTGTTTCTGGATTAAATGAAGTATTATCTTCCGGGTGATCTTTCTCATTTCCATAATCAGACGTAAGGGCTGGGGAGGGAGGAGTGCATGTGCGGTGAGGTGAGGTGGGGGTCTTCCCAGTCGGGCCCCAAGTCCTCTCCCTATCCTGCCATTCAGCCCGAACATAAAAGCCTGTGGCTGTGTGTGTGTGTGTGTGTGTGTGTGTGTGTGTGTGTGTGTGTGTGTGTGTGTGTGTGTGTGTGTGTGTGTGTGTGTCTCTCTCTCTCTGGAGCCCTCCACTCAGACCAGCCACTCAACCATATGGAAGTCCACGGATTTAAATTATTTAGCCTAATCGCTTCATTACTTTTTATGTGGGACTATCCAACTAATCCCTTTAATTTGGACCTTTGATTTTTTTTTTCCTCTCTCTGTCTCTCTCTCTCTCATCGGTGTCCCAGGGTTATAAACTGTAAGTCACCAAGCAATTCCTTAAAACTCTGAGATAGTTTAACTTTATAAAACATGGCTTCATACCCTGCAACCCTATCTCATTCGCAAATGAATCGTACCATTAATGGCCGAAAATCCAGATTTGCATAAATCTAATCATCGTGGCTGTTATCATTATTTAACTGCAGTGTATGGACCATTAGGGTCATGCCTGTGCGCACACTACAATGTCCCCGGAGTGCCAACAGTCACTGGAGCACATAATGAAGGCTGTGGTTATCTCTGATATCTGCACAAAAGGAAACACTCCCTAATCTACCTTTAATACCCGCTGCTTCTATAGCTTGCAAAAATAAACCTTCTTATTGGCGCTGAATCTCTGCGCTCTGAGCGAAGGGAAGGGAAGGGAAAGGGGGGGGGTCTCGATAAGCAATGTGCACTCATGTCTAAGGAAAAATACTGACAAGACGCGTAATGAACCGTGAACTCCACTGGAGAAACCAAGGCACCTAAACCACAGTCTCCTTCCCATCCTGCTGTTCTCTCGTGGGCTAAACAACACAGAGGCGCTGATAACACTCCGCTTTGGATAAAAAAGACACAGAGGAAAAGAGGGAGAAGCTCTAAATTAAAATAGACATGAAACAGGTCAAGTTTATGCCGATGCTTTTTCGAGCTAATCTTACCAGGTCGGTTCTGGGATCAAGTCTTAATGGGCCAATAATAGCAACATTATTCAGATTTTTTTTTTTTTTCATTCCGATGGATGGAATGTAAAACGGCCTTAATCATATGCAAATAACAGCGCAGAGGAGTAGTGACCCAGAATAGCTGAATAGCCAGCAGGGAGAACACACACACACACACACACACACATACACAAACACAGAAAGAGTGAGAAAGAGATGTACCTGATCAAGGGCCACCGATGATCTTGTGATTTCCTCGCTGTCTGATTTTGATCCTCCCTCTCTGTCGTCTATGACCAAGTCGATGGGCATCTTTCCTTTCAAACAGCTGATGTACCGGTGACAGAAATTATCACACAGCTCGTGTACCTACAAAGAGAGCAAGCAGAAGCGTCACACACTCACCCAAAAGAGATATGATCACACAACCAATGACATATGTGTAACCACATCACCGCCCCAACACACAAATACGCGCGTATCCAAACCTTTGACAGTGGAAGTGAGAGTTTAAACGCAGCTTTACCAGTGGCTGGTTGCATCTAAAATATTTAAATATCAATAAAATATGTCTAAAAAATATTAATTCTGTAATATTATACTCCTCATCCCTCCTATCCTTCATAAAGTTTTGTTAAATGTTGATTGTAAGTCCTCTCGGCTCAGGTGTGTCCACTTTACGCACAAGGCTGCTGTGCGCTGCATCCACGCGCCATGTGATTTTAACTTTATTTTCTCCTCTCAAAATAGAGATATCGTCGAAAATTGACAGTGACAAGAGGGCTCAGGGGCTACAACGCACTCAACACCCGTGTTAAATTCATCATCGGTGCCCCGGGTAGTGGCCATTAGAGAAGAGTGACCCGCTTGACTGACATTTAAGGTAAACTGTTTAATTTCGTCTACTTATTACATTATCACTAACCCACGCGCCTCATCTCATCGCATGAGTAGCCAAAAACACAAGAGTCACAGAGAAACAACTGTAATGAGCCTTAAAATGTGTTTTCTAAAAAAAAAAAAAAAAAAAAGAAAATTATACCTGCGTATTAAAGAACTTAGTGCGTCTTTAATTACTGCCATTTCAAGACATAACATGAAGCATAACCAAGTATAAAAAATAAACTTTAATGCAATTTCAGGATATTAAAGTTTGTATGGGTGATGTTAAAGGTGAGCACACATGCAACTGTAAATCAATCTGATATGGACACAAATCAGAGTTTGACACCCACCACTCCTCCTATCCACAGATGGCTGCCTGGGGCCTTTTGCCCTCCACAAAGAATCGTATCTAAAACCCGCAAAGTTCGGCTATATGTTTCACCTTGCATGCAATTTCTGCCAGCATTAAACTTCATTAGAACATGCGGCGAGATATGGGCACAGAGATATCCGTTCCAGTTGTAACAGCTTGCGTCGTGATTAAACGTGGAAGAGAAATGGCCCCATGATTGATTTTGACGCTAATTATAACCGACTCGCAAAAATACATTTATGCAAATACAGCCCATAGGTCTGAAGTGGCACAGTGGCCAGAAATGGCGAGAGAATATTACCTTCTCCAGCTCCAGAAGATGAAATCGTAAAACTTGGATGGCTTGGATCATCTGAAAAATTAAAATAACAATAAAAAATGAGTTCCTCACATCTCTTGATATTAAACAGGCACGTTTTTCTCAATACAACTAACTGCAGACGGGGAAAATATTCATATGAATGGATTTTATGTGGAACTGATATTAAACTTGGACGTTATTGCAATATGGAGAGCAGGCATCCAGTACAGACTGAGCTGTAATAAGACTCAGAGTCAGGGATCTATAACTAGTCGTGAGGAAAACGCTCCTCTGATAACACAATGAAAAGTCCAAAAGTGAAAACCATGAAAAGAATAACTTTCCGTGCAGAGTTCAAAGGTTTGTGACAGCTGTCTAACAGCGGCCCTTTATGTGGAGATACAACCGGGGGCCATCATGATATCAAACAGCCCAAAAAGAGGAACAGCACCTCCAATTCTACATTAACTTTTCAGCGCCACATGGCTCTGTCATAGATGTGGATGTGAAGAATCATGCAAACAACAGATGCTGTGGATGAATATTTCTAATTTCTGATATGAAAATGAAATGTAACATGATATGTAATGTTATCTTACCAGATTATCCAATTCTGGATTCGATGAAAATAAGGGCTTTTCTGCCCGAATCTAAAAGCAAGAGCGGGGAAATTCTTAACAACATTATATTAACAAATACCTTTATTACTTAGGTCGTTTTTGTGTAACTTTAAAAACAAGAGATCATGAAATTTAAAATATCGACAATAAAAGCCATACATAAAAAATGCAACATTTTGTTAATAATCCCACTTTAATGTGCAACAAACAGACGCCAAATGAAAATATTTGAATATTTTATGATTTACTTTCAGTGTTGTCAAACTGCAAGATAAACTGAATGCAGAGGAGTCCCAGCTCCACAGCCTACTTTTTTGTGCATGCAGGGAAGAACTCAGCCAGCCCGAGCATGGAGATTAAAAAAGTCAAACTTTCCTGACCTGTTTTGCAAACACTGCTATGTCTTCATTGAAAGATTCCGATGAACAGACGTCTCCTCCTGCCACCCCGGGCTCTCTGGGGGTGCAAGTCGCTAATTCACATTTCTCAAAAATCAGTGCAAGCAAAGGGAACAGGGGGTGCCTGGGAACACACACAATAGCAAATGTCACCAGAGAGAACAGCGCCGGGGTCAAGACTACTCCAGGCTAGATTTAGCCAGCCATGCTACTCTTCAACAACTCGCCCATGGGGACTGCTGCTGCAGCCTATGCTATTATATTATGCAGAGGCTCGGAGAAAGGCTGCAAACAGCGGGCAGACTTCTGTGATTAAATCTAGGCGCGCCTAATAGCATAAAAGCTTTAGAGTCAGTCAAACAATTTCGTGCACAGGTTTCTTTGTGCATCACAGCCGTGTCTGTGTGTGGAAAAACTACACGGCTTTACGCAGTTAAGTGTATGCATATCTGTTGATTATTTATTGTTTACGATCCATTAGATGAAATGTGTGCACCCTGGAAAAGGTCTGGGGATAGTACAGCTCCCAAAGCTGTGTCAGTGGGGCGGAAGAAAACTACAGTTACTGGCACATTTAACCACCGTAAAAACATTCTGCTTACAGATTTTAATTAACTGCCATAAATTAATAAATGACATGCAAACGTGGAGTTTCCTGTTTAATGTGATATTTTTTTTTAATTTGTGGAATCTTGGCACATTAAGCACAATTAATTAAATGAATTTCTTCGAAAGAGAAAATGCAATTATTTGGCCTATAATAAAAATAATAATAATGCAATAGAAAAATTAAGAAAGTTAAATTCAACGTAATGAATTAAACCGATTATTTCTTATCACTAGTCTACTTGATCTTGCATTTTGTCAACATGTATTTTGGAGTAAAACTGCCAACGCCATAACTGCCCGGGATAGAGACAGTGGAAAACACACACAAAAAAACGCCAGTATTTCTTTTAACACCTCTACTATTTGTTCAGTTGTCAGCCCAGCAGAGAGGCGCGTTGAACATTACTGTCTATAAAAGAATAAAACAGTGCAGTGAGAAAAGAAAAACAAAAAAATAACGTGCAGCCTTTTTCTCTTTCTATGCGCCTCCACTAGTATTTTCGGCTCCGGGTTTTTGCGCAGACGCGTCACATGGATGCCGGTCTGTCCCGGGAGTGAAGCCGGTGTTGGAGACGGTCTTTGCCCCCACTAACCCTCCCCTTCATGGCCTGGAAGCGAGTCTGACCTCCAGAGAGTGAGTTTCCCCCACGGACGGCAGACTTCCACCTACCCGTATATAGCGTCTTTATCTCTTTTGAGAGCGTCGTTAACAGAGGAGCCCATACTGGGAGGCATGGTGTTGGTGTGGGCAGTGTGCGGGTACTGGTGCGAGTGCAGCTGGGGCCCGTGGTTGAGGTGCACCGCCTGCATGGACCGGGCGCCGTGTGGGTCTCCGTACATGGTGGTCGGGATGCCCACACCGTCCATCCCGTAGTGGGGCAAGTCTTCGTACTGCACACAACAAACACGCGGGTCCAAAGTGAATTTACAAGCACAAGCAAATCACTAAGGTCACGTAAAAAGACAAGCCAGCAAAGTCTTCAAAGTTACTCAAAGTGCAACAACTAAGACTCTTGGTGTTTCCTTTAAAACACTCACATAGAGGGATAAATATTAACGTGGGCAAAATATTTTTCAGAACATTTTTTCTCCTGCAAGGAAAGAGTTGCTTCTTTTTACAGTCTTTTTTTTTAGAAAAATTATTCTGACTCTTGTAAAAGCTTGTAAAAACTAGACCCCCCCAAAAAATATATATCACCTTAAGTGATTTCACCTCTTATTTTCAACTTGTTAAACAGCATATTGTGTGGAGAAGCTGAAGCAGTTTTATCCTACACTCACAATAATTTACTTCAGATAAATATAAATGATCGATTTAATGCAAACAACTTCAAAACTTGTAAAATGGGTCAAAGTTAACGTTGTCGTTACTATGGCAGTGTGTGGGTTTTAAAGCATCGACCTGCTGTCTGGTGTTTTCAGTAAGTGTAAAAACAAATGTCTAACACTCGTTAGTTGCAGTGTTTTCTAATTTTAAAGGCTCATAACTGTGGAGCATGTTATTACCCATCAGGCACACTGTGATTAGTCCATGCAACAAATGTAAGTCAGCCACTGTTGTGTGTGTGTGTGTGTGTGTGTGTTTTTAGACGACGCCAAAAGAAAGTGAATATTCTAACTTTTGCATGCATCACTTTAGAGTTAAATAATACAGTCTGAACGAGGTGCTGTTTACATTAGAACCAACTTTGAAACTCAAAAAAACGTGAACTTGGATGTAAAAAAAAAAAAGAGTGAATAAAATCTTTATTTGAGAGATTCTTCTTTAACAGATTAACAAGAGTCTTGAATTATTGATAGTGCTAACTGAAAGTGCCAAAGTAGTGCGAGGAGGGGTAGGAGGTCGGGGGTGGGGGGGGGTAAAAAGCATTATCACTTAAAGCCGAACATTTCGACCCTAAAGGAAAGGAGGCGCAAACCCCAGCGTGGTGCAGCTCCAGTGCCAAACTAAGGAGCTAAATGTGTCCAGTCTGTCCCCAACATCCATGTTTTACTATCCATGGTCAGTTTCCAGCCTCTGTTATGAAGCAGTTCTGAAGTGGATGAATCAAAGCGTTTGTCATCACCTCATTACTTAAAACTGCTTCTGTGACAATATGCTAATATCGGCCGGGTTTTTGTTTTTTTTTTTTTTTTTGCGCATTTTTGGGAAGTAAAACTACTACGCGGTGGTGCGAAAGTGATGATGAAATAAGGATTTTGTTCGTGCATAAACGCATCCCATCAATATAAAATTCTGACCATTAAGTCGGTGGAAATGTGGGGATTTGTTTTGCCTTTTATGCCCTCCCCCATTTCGCTTCCAGTAACTGGCCTGTCATAACTAATCTAAAAAACATAGCCGATGTGAGATCTGATCACGCTTCCAATGTCCCTCAGCGGGCCGGTTTATGGAGCAAACGACAGCGGCCGTGCGTAATACAGTGCCAAAAGACGCCAAACATGAAAATGTGTTTCCATGTGTCAGGAAGACGACAGAAACTTTCGCCGTGAGCGTGTGTCCGTACGTGTGTGTGTGTGAGTGAGTGTGTGTCATTAAGCCACGTTACAGTGCAGGATTGCATTCAAGCACAGTACACTTGGAGAAACTTTTTGAGAGGGGATTGCCCTACGTACCCGTTGCGCCATAACCCTCCTCACTCCCTGGTCGTCCCTTCAGTTTAGATAAATCCCCTCTGAGGCCAGGGTGGAGACAAAATGAAGAAAGAAAATCCAAGTAAATGGGAAGATGTTTCAGCCAAAATCCCGTATGCCTTTTTTTTTCTTCCACGGAACGGTGGAGCCAGCCCCCGCTCTGTGCAAGTTTAGCCCAGGCGCGGCGAATAGGTCCTCGGCTATCCTCGGAGCAGCGGCGCCAGGCTCCTTTTCCAAAACCAGTGTGAAAATAAAATAGCCCCTCAAACAAAACTGGCGACTCTCATGGCTTTTTGCCACTTCGCCTGTCAGTCAAAACGCGAGGGCTTGTCAAAAGTACCGGATGAATGATGGTCCGACGCGCGTCTCCACGGGATCGGCACCACCTAAATGTTAATGGTCACAATCACAGTTAAAAAATGAAGCAGCTCTCCTCTCGTTTTCTTTGATCACTCTCGGCTCCCGGCTTGATTTTCTTATGCAAAAGCGTCTAGAGGAGATCAAGAGGAGGTGGGGTGATAATTCTGGCTTAGGCTTTCTTAAAGGAGCCACGATCGATGCTGTGCGTGTGTGCGTATATGTGTGTATATGTGTCCGTATGTGTGTGAGTGCGTGTGTATGCGTGAGCCGCCTGCCCGTTTGTGTACAATGGATGTGTGTGTTGAGCTGAGGAGGAGCGGAGGATCTGGACCAGACTGCTGAAACCCGGAAGTAGTGGTGGCCATAACAGGTCGCGTCTTACACAACGCACCGGGCTGCAGCAAGTCGTGCAGAGGAGAGGGGGGGTGGGAGGACCCTGCGAGCCCCAAGCCAGCCGCACTGCGAGCTGGAACAACACTAGGGATAAATACGGAACATCTACCTAAGACTATACAGCTTCAGATCTCACTCCGCTCATCCACACATAAAGTGCATTTGTTTTTTTCTTAGAGTTTGTAAAGCACTAAAAAAAAAAAAAAAAAACTCTGCAACTCGGCGCGTCAGTTTCCACTTCTGCGCGTACTGACCCAACTTTGCTGTCAAGACGAAGCCAGGTATGATGTCAAAGGGCTCAAAAGGTCCAGAATGAAGCCTGAAGAGAAAATCAAACATGCACTTGAGCTTCGTGTCATTTATTAATTCGGATTTTTCATTGATTTTCTGTCAAGGATTAAAGTTAGGCGTTTATACCTGTTAGTGGTGGTTTGACAGACAGACAGACAGGCAGGCAGACAGGCTGGCCTCTCACTGTTATTAAAATCCTATTTGCATGTTTGCATGATTTTCTTATTGTTGAAACTAAACAGTCCAGTCTTGCAGGTTCTGATGCCTTTAGCAACTACCCATCAACCCCTAAAGAATGTTTTTTTTTCCTATCTGCAAGTGTACTCATGTGCATGTGAAGTATGCTGAGTCCCTAAATGTCAAATGCTTTACTTCTGATAATAGAGATGTTAAAATTCACATTCTGCATTGTTTACATTTGGAGTTTTTTTTTCTCCCCCGCAAAGCTTCCTATTGTATTTTCTATCCCCATTCTGTTGCCATGACTTTGGTGTTATTAGCTGAAATCGACGCACTTTATTGTGACTTGTATGTTAATTATCTAACGTAAGGAATTAAAAAAACAACTACAGTATAGTTTGTTAATGCATCTGTTCTGTCTGAAGAACAGTTCACTTGTCGTCCGTCCCTCTCCCCCACAGAAAAGCTGAATGGGTCGCTCCAGTCTGTCAGGGCTGTCCAATGGCAGAGAGGCTAAGGGATGGGAGCCCCCTATTGGATCTCTACATCATCGATCCGGAGCTGATTGATCGGTTTTAGGCCACGTTTACGAAGAGGCGCAAAACAAAACAGTGCTTGCGAATGGAAAACACACAGTCTGCGTTTCTGTCAGATTCTACAAACTGTAAATTCAACAAAACTGAGAATTTATGACAAAGACCCCCACCCCCTTTCTTTCTTTTTTCTTCCCCTTTCTCTTTCTCTCTCACTCACAGACTCACACACTCCAATTTACGCATCTGTTTTAATTACCCTCTTCCAAACGCACTCAGTTTGACTAAAGTTTGCAAAAGAAACCTGACCTGCATTCAGATTTAGAAAGTCTGGTGTTTCTTCACTTGATTCTCCAGAGTTGTTACAGTCCAACTATAGTCTTTTGGTAATAAACCGTTGAGTGGAGTTTCAGTTTTCAGCCCAGGGGCTGTACAAGTTTGGTCAAATATTGATGAGTTTAAATTTATTGAGGAAAAAATGTATTCTTAAGCCATTTCAGCAAAAGTAATGGGGATGGAAATGAACTAGTTTGGAATTATACGTTAACCTACCAGGTAATAAAAAGAAGTCAACATTTTTATACCAGCACATACATATAATTAACTTCAGACCTTGCTTAAATAATTTAATGAAATATTTTATGTCTTATGTTGTGCTTAATATTGAGGCATTGTTTCGTGGACTGGTTTAGTTTGAAATGTGTCAGGAAGGGTTTGCGTAGAGTTACTTCTACTGTTTTGTTTACTTTTCTGTGTTTTCTTGATAAACATCACACATTCAAGTTAACGCCGCTTTTTTATTTATTTCTCACTCGATCACATGTGAATGGAGAGTGAGTTTAAGTGCCACATTATGTCCTGATTATGCTCATGAGGTGTTGCCGGTCAGTGACAGGCTGTTTGAAGTTTTTTACCAAGCAGAGTCCAGTCATCGATCATCTGCTCCCGGTGCCAGAAATGGTGTCATAACATGATAATGCGGCTTCACACATTCGGCGGTGATTCCTGTGGTAAAACTCCAGCGCTGGGACCCGATGGGACACATTTACAGGCATGAAATTACTATTAAAGCCTCCTCCTGCCCGCACGGCGAGGCTCCGGGGCGCAGACAGTGGAGGAGCTACAATACTGCGCAGGACGCACGGACCTTTTACGCACAGATATAAAAGGGGCAAAAACACACCGCGATGACATGCACTCGTCGAGTTTATTCATTTTAATATTTCTTTGGTGAGTAACAGCTCTCATTGTCTCCTTTTATATATATTTCACGGAAATAAAATAACAATGAAGCCAAAACATTATACTTTCAATTATGCGTTTAGCTAAATAGGCGTCATTTTTTAGTAAGTGATCCAGGAATATACCTGTTATTTAAACCCACTTTCGATCAAATTTATAGGTTAAACTGAAACACATAAGTTGTCACGACACCAAGGTAAGCTAAATTATAGTGGGTCACTAAGAAGAATTAACATGAATGGAGATCCCATCAGCCTAAACACTGTAAAATAACTACAATGGCATTATAAAGCAATTAAGTTACTTCAATTAGGGTCTATAAAAGCAAAGTGAATTCCCACTTTCTCTCCTGGAGCTGTTCTTCCGTGAGGGTCAGCGCATTTTGGCATCCTTAAAAGAGAGCAGGGGGGGCAAATACCGTCATTTCTGTTTA
Source organism: Siphamia roseigaster (assembly GCA_029814505.1). NCBI lineage: Eukaryota > Metazoa > Chordata > Actinopteri > Kurtiformes > Apogonidae > Siphamia > Siphamia roseigaster. The sequence continues at coordinate 17,673,790 of JAPTYR010000008.1, read as the reverse complement.
ATCCGCTTTGCGATGATGGTAATGCTTTGAGTCGTTTCAATAAAATCAGCAGGTATTAGCTTGAAACGGCTGAATGTAAATTGACAGCAGGTTACAAATTAACGCGTTTTTCGACGGCCTGTGTACCATAACCTGCTTTGGTCACCGATAATGCCAAGTTTCAGCCTTTATACACTTAATAAAAGTTCTAAAATATTAATCATATTTGGGAATAAAAAAAAGTCAGAGTTTATTCTCTTCCTATATTACGCACAGCTATATATTTTCCATCAGCAGTAGTTATTTATACTTTTACCTATATGTGATAAATAATGCAAATGGGAATATTCATTTCAATGCGAGTCTGTTTTAAAGTAAAAGCAGCATCATTAACTCCAGGTCAGAAATGTGAACCTCAAGCCGAGCCTTTGTGATCGCTCCTGTCTGTGACTGTTTAAAGAAACAAGGAGCAACTGGCAGCCTGAGGAGTCAAGCTGAGGTCAAACTTTTTGTAGCCCCGCAGCTCTGCACCCAAACGTGTTGGGATCTGCAAAGGCCACTCAGCTTCTCTGCTTTCTGTCACTGCTGCAGTCCACTGGCGCGCACAGACCTGCTCCCAAGTTTTCACAGCTTATCTATAACAAAGTACTAGTACAGTGTCACCTATCACAACATTCAGCTGATTGGGGTACACTTAGTGGACTGTGGACTCCAGTGGGACATCACTCAATAACATGGACGCACTGATTTATTATTTTTATTTTTCCAGTTGGGAAGTTTAAGTCACAAGTTTTAATAAAAAAAAAAAAATACCCGCAAGGTAGTTACAACATATTACAAGAACAGGCATAATTTATACATTTTTAATCATCTGTTATAATCTGACATTATTCTAAAGGTGTTCATGGGAAACAATTGGAGCATAAATATCAAGCGAAATTATATGAAATGGCAGATTTATTGTGATTTTTGTTTTGCAAATTACGCATCTCGAATAGTTGAAAAACCTGAATTTGCTCAAGAATTGTGGTGTAAAATAACGAAAATATTGATAATATAGTTATATTTTCTATTATTAAATATAATGTGATTATTTTATGTATGAAATACTCTCTTGTCTTTCAGCCTGGTTCAGTTTTCCTAAATTCTACAGTTTGGTCCAAATATTAATCGGGGCTCCTCTCGTCTCTCACACACATTAATGCTTAATCATTTGCGCCTTCTACCGGAGCTGTTGGAAATTGCACGTAATGCATGGAAGTGAAGGTAGGCTCTTGTTTATGATTAAAAATAAAAATAGACTCACACAAAGCAGTGCAAACCCAACGAAAAAAGCCTGGTTTGATGTGGTTTTATTTAAATATATGTAGCATTGTGATGTACATAAGAAAAATACACGAGTTTTGATTGTGTGAACAAAACAACACTACAATAAAAGTGATGAAATTATGTGCGTCATGTCTTGCCTTTTACTGCATGTGGAGACAAACGATGTGTGTTTTATTTAACTGTCTTTAAAACTTTCTAAAAAAAAATCTACCCATTTGTTTTGAAGATTTGCAGGCCATTAACATTAACATCTTGGCAAAATATCATCATCGTATAAATCAGTGTAAGATATTTTCGAGCTCCATGTGATGCACGATTAAATCTATAATAATAAACACATTCAAATTAAAAACATCACTCCCAAAGTTGGAAAATTAAAATAAATATAGCCATGAAAGGGGTTAACTCTCTCAATGTCATGTTAGACTATTTATCCTAACTATATTAAATCTAAAAAGACAGTTATTGTTTCATATTCGCTGTCATTAAGCTCCGCAGTCACAGCTGCGTCTGCCACCACAACCACTGATTTCCCTCCCAGCACTTGAAACGTAGGTGTTGCATTAATCTCAACATGTGGATTCATGATAAATAACTGAAAATGACTGAACCTGGAAAGAAAGATGTGCTGCACAGATGTGGCATTCACACTGGAATCATTATATCACACATATAGATACATATGTGATAAACAGCTTTTTTTTTCCCTATATGGTGACAAATGTGTGAAATTAAATGCATACGTATCTTACACACCCATATATAGACTGTTAAACATGTAGATGAAAGTGCACACACACACACACACACACACACACACGCACACACACACACACGCACACGTACAGCAGAGGTCTATTATGATAGCTGTGCTGAACGTCTCAGTCAATTTTCACATTGTGCCACTGGTCACGGGGTCAGCAGCTCCACTTTTACTCCGAAAGGCTTCTGAGTCTGAATTAACCCCATAGACAGACCAAAAAAAAAAAAAAAAACTCATCT
>JAPTYR010000008.1:17610498-17622085 GCA_029814505.1 Siphamia roseigaster | reverse complement strand
ACAAACCAATCAGAATGGAAATCGGGTGAGAATTGAAGGAGGAGATACGATTTTTGTGAATTGTGGACGACGGACGAAGGACGCATCGCCACGGCATAAGCTCATCCGAATGAGTTAAAAATTAGAGAAGACACTAGACCCATCATTTTATATAAGAAAAAGACATGAGTGCAGTCATTGGCCGGAAGAGTGTATTGTTTGGCATGTGCATGTGTGTGTACCCATTCGACTCCTGCCTGTGTGAAAGAGGGGCATGGGTGACAGAGCTACCTTGAAAAGGAGATGAGAGGAACTTCCTATTCTTGGAGCAGGCACAAAGCAGCAGGCAGCAGCGTGTGGGAGGGGCAGGATAGTGGGTAGACGGGGTGAGGGCCAGTGCCAGGAGCGAGGGTCTTTGTGTGTTTTGTTAGCGGTGGCGGCACCCCTCAGGTCCAGTGGACACACGCCTGGTCCATTCGACGACAGCTTTGTCTGGGCTTGGAGGGCAGCCATGAGCGAGGCGCGCTGGTTGTTTTGACAAGTGTGCAGTGAGACAAACACACACACATCACAACACACACAGACCTGAAAAATCACCTTGGTGATGGACGATCAGCACTCATCACCATCAAGAAGTAGTGAAAACGAAAAAGATGCATTTAGAAGAAATAATACATACGTCATTTTTAACAAGTTTCCTGTAAAGTTTCAGTGCTGGAGAAGTTAAAAAATATTGTCTTGCTGAAACCTTAAAAATACTCCACAGTGTTGTTTAAATATATGTTTTTTTTAATGATTTTTATTATAGCCCAGTTTAAAACACTCCCAATAATACTTTGATGAAGTAATACATTAATAATGACATTTGTAAGTAGTTGTAAAAGTAACTTTCTTGAGACTAATGACCTAAATCCCAGTGGAATCAGATTGTAATACAATTTGCCAAACTTACTTAATGTGTATATCCATAGGTGATTTCTCTGTTCTAGTCTACCTGTCTGTTGAAACCCCATTCCTGCAGCAGCTGTACAAAGGAATGTATTTGCCTGTGCTCCTCTCCAACCCTTGTGCATCTTTCAACCCTAAACTATGCCAGGATCTTGGAGAAACAGAGCATCCGTTGACAGCAGGCGCTCCTCCAAAGACATGCTTCTCATGCCCTGTGGAGGCCCTCTGTACAGAAGACTCCAAACCCCCCATTTAAACTCCCCCACCCCCCGGCTCTCTCCTGCAATCAAAGACAGCTTCATTATCTGCTGACTAATTTTGTGCCTGCCCCCAAAACGACTCCCAGGTAATGGCAGTGCAGTGCACCTCCACAGAACAGCCGCTCTGAGACTTTGAGGCCACTAAGCTGTGTCTCCCCCCAACAAAGAGCCCTCTCAGGGGCATGGGCCTGCCATAGGTCCCCCCTCCACCTGCAAGAGGAGGAGAGGGTGGAATCTGGGAAGGGGGGAGCTGAATCTTGAATCTCCACAGCAGGAGAGGAGCCAGCACTGGGACAGGCAGTGATACAACATTTGAATACCCCGACCGGGGACACACCGTCGTGCCTCTCCAATTAAATTATCCAGTCCACAATGGCGAGGCCTCGAGAATTGACACCTCCATTGAGAGTGTGTCAGCAGCTTTGTGGGGACCGACAATTTCCATCTCTGCAGAAATAGATTTGCTCCCAAGGGGAGCAACAATAGCAGGGCAATCCTTCTAATGCTCGTTTTTGGGAGGAAAATAGGGATGAGAGCTGGGGATTTGGACGGTTTACTTACAGGGACCGAGGGAATTTTCAGTTTGGAAGTGATAATATATTTGAAGTGTCTTTAACAAAAAGCACGGTGGGATGAATGTGTTGTTTTTCAGGTGTAAGCCAAATTCACTTTGAAATGTGTATCATGTATCGGTAAGTTGAAACAAATGCACATTTCTGGGTGCAAAATTATGGCTGATTTCAGTCATTTAGCCCAGATTTCAACATGTTTTCTCTGTTGGTAAGCATCATGTTTTATACATTTTCATCTTATTTCTTCAAGAGGGTAAGTCTAGAAAGTGTTAAACTACAATTCCCACCGCTGTCAGATAATACTGGAGTAAAATGATATTCTACATACACAAAAACATTAAACTAAAGAAACTGAAGTAATATCACTCCTGGAGTCAGTATATTTATCAAGAAACAACTGCAAAACCTTTTCTGTAATTCTGAAGGAGCCTTATGTCTGAAAACTTGATGATCACCCTCAAGGTCACTCAGCATACTGTACATACATTTAACAATTTAAGATTGGAGGAAAGAAATAAGTTACATGCATCACATGCTGGACAGACTCACCCACTGAACCACCAGGATGTCCAGATTCAATGTGTTAAAATATACCTGATATACACGGAATCGACAGAAATCACGTCTGACAATTCACTCAACTCCAGCTAAAGACAGACATTAAGCAGTGACTGCCAATTCACTTCAAGCAGAGTTAAGAAAATACAGCCTGACACTGAAAATGTAACCAAAGGACACATCTGTGCAGCATAGTTTTATTGTGTTTATTATTAAACAGTGCATAGGTTCCTTGTGATATTAGAGATAAATGTAGAGCCACGTACTTTAAGGATTATTGAAGTTTGAAAATAACAGCGAAATACAATAATATAATTGTCCACCATATCTTGATAGCCAATGCAGCATGCAAATTTGGTAAATTATATCTGTTTTACTGTTTAAAAAAGTCACTGGTTTATATGTATCGTTATAAATCAAAGAGGCTCATAAATGAAATAAAAACAAGACGAAGGTGAGATTGTTATCAAGCCTTTGCAAAGTGTTTCCACTATATAGGCATATACTGTATGCAAATAATTGGTGGATTATTGCTGTCACTCTCTGACACCTTACCCGGAGTGATAAATAAACAAAAACATCACACAGGAAGCCACACTCAAGCTGAGAAAAAAACAAAGTGTGCAACCATCATCACAATGCGGAGCCAAGGAATCTGATGCAACACTACCTGAACATGGACTTAAAACATCAGTTTAGACATTCCTTTGTTTTATACATTTTATTTTTAAATGACAAAAAAGCCAAAATAAGTATGCAGTGCCTGGTCTGTGCGGAAAAAAACTTCAGCATACGTCTTTGACTACATCTGCTTTGAGTGTCGACAGGTGGGTTATGGTCACAAAATGGCCAAACTGGCATCAGGTACAATTACACTATAGTTAGTTTTACACACATTTACAACCAGAAGCCTTCTATTTCATGTATTTTAACTCCAAAAACTACATGCAAGTCTTTAACAAACTCAGGAGGGACACAAAGATAATCTAATTAAACATGATTAGTGGCAAACTAAGCCTTTTTGACCAGTTAGACTACATGTCTAAAACTGACCACAACATGATATAAACTCCCCATCTTTCTCGTCTCTTTAATCATCTTTGAGAGAAACCTCAGTGAGACTTATATCTCTCTACACATAAAGACACAGTTGTTCTGTTAGACTCAGTCAATAAAAGTGAATATGATGGACAAAGCTACATGGATAATATGTCTGTCTTCTGTCTCAGCGCTAAGTGAATGCTGCTGAAAAGGAGAGCCTTTATGTCTGACCCCCACAGGTCATACTGATACAAGCTGTGTGTGTGTGTGTGTGTGTGTGTGTGTGTGTGTGTGTGTGTGTGTGTGAGTGCGTGCGCGCGTGCGTGCGTGCGTGCGTGCGTGCGTGCGTGCGTGCGTGCGTGCGTGCGTGCATGTGTGTGCCTGTCTGTCTGTCTGTCTGTCTGTGGGAGGGGAAAGGGGTGTCACCATTGCTGCACCTCATCCAGCTGTTTTTCCACAGCCTGAAGTACCTGGCACAGACATGGCTGTTTATCTTGCTGTCTGCTCAGAACATAACCCCAAAAGTCCCCACAATTTAAGTATTAACTCCATGTTGATGTGGTAAAAACGACCATGAATAATCTTATTAATGTAGTGTGTCACACATAAGAAATAATGAACAACAAACAAGATCGGATTTCTTTTCCAAAACTGATTTTCCCTGAATACATAGACCGAATGTGCAGAAATAGAAGATGTATAAGTTTCCGTTGGAATTATCCTACAATTCACCTCATACTTATTAAGTAAAAGGGTGTTTCCTGATCTTTTCCTGTACTTTGTTAAGAGAAATCTCGAAAATCTCAGAGGATTTTCTGTGTCCTTGTCCAATCAGAGACACCAGAGGGTCTAAGTCAAGACAAGAAAGAGCCAGAGGAAAGAAATGAAAGAAACAATCCTCTCCTTTTGTCTCAGTTTCTGGGTCAAGGCCTAATTGATTTCTTGATTAGTCGTCCATCAACCTAAATCACAACCTGCTTTCACACCTGCAATAAGAAGTGATTTCATAGTTGAGAAATTCATTAATTTTGCACAGCTTATTCATCTGTTACACAAGTCTGAAACATGCTTCTCGAAAGATGCAACACTATGAAGAAAAAAATGTAAAACAGAAAAATGAATATTATGGAAATCACATTTTCTGTCGACGTTAATTTTGACTGTTGTTTTCCCATGAGGAATTTGACACGTATGATTATTCATCTCTTGACAACAGCTCAATTAACACAATAATTTTGTTTTTCATTTGTTATTATCAGGGGAAATATGGCATAACACAGGAACTTACAGAGTGTAATACAAGCAGCAGCTGAAACTATACATAGGCTGTTAGTGACATTCATGCATTTAATTTGTGGAATGAGGCTTGATCCTCATGTGATACATATGCTGTAGCACTGCAATTATCTCCTCAAGAGCACAATGTAGGAATAATTTCCCCAGACTGCATAATTATCTTTGAGTAGGATGACAAACTCATCACAGAAGTTTAAGAAACAAGCAGTTCAACCTAGTAGGCTCTGCCCCTCCATCTGAAGGAATCTTTTTTTTTTAATCCCTCTGCACTCAGGTAGGTCAGCTGAAAACATATAATATTATTATTTTTTTTGCAAGTGCAGCCAGGAGTTACAGAAGTGATGTAAAGTAAAAGTTTAAAGTTTCCCAACTTTACGGGAGACTGCACTGTAGCGTTCTGCTTTGTTAAGGTGAGCCAGCCAGGGGTTAAAGAAGAAACCTTCTACGCATAAGCGCACATGTTTACTCAGTGGTTTCCCCTTAAAATCATTTGTTTCCAGTAGATCAAAATTACAGTATAGTTGTAAATGCATCTCCTGGGGTTTGACACGTCAGCTCAAAAGAAAGAGGAACTTAATGTTTGCAGAGTAAATACAGTGGTCTCAGCCTCGGTTTGAGGTATTTTGCTTTTGAGTGACAGCACAGCGACATGCAAGATCTCTTGTTTGGCAGAATTTCCTGTGTTTTTTATTCACATGTAGCAGCATGAGTTTGGAATGACCCTACTGTAATTTTGGGCTCTTAAACTCATGCCAGCTAACACTTCTTATTGGCCATGATGACAAAATAATCCTTCGTCAAGTTTGTTCCAGTCAGAAACATAGTGCATTAGGTTGTCATATTTTGACACTTTGCTGGACCTGCTTCGGGTCTGAATAACAACACTGCCTTATAACACCTCTACGTGAAAACATGGGGCTTTTCAACACACCAGAATTCAAGTACGCATTTCAAGAAAAACTTCAATATAGTGCATCATTACATCACATGATAAAAAAACAATGGCTGTAATGATTAAGTTGTTGAATCATTTATGTATCTTTTACACCCCGGATGTGTTGTCAGTTCATCTCAGGACTGTATTCTATGTGTATCTAAAGTGACCAGAGCATAAATGATTAAAAAAATATGTTTACTCCTGTCAGATCACAAAGTTGTGCAAGCATGTTACAGGGCTCACCTTGTACAGAAATGTCTCTTGTTTGGTCTCAGCTCAGGCCAATACCTTTCCTTCAATTTGGTCATCATTAAGGGAGTATTTTGGTGCGCTCATGGAAACCTGATACCACTGACTGATGCTGATCGCTCCCCACAGGGCCCCACTCTTTCCTGCAACAGGCCAAGGCGAACCCAGCTGCAATTATAATACTTAAAATAATTCCACAAAAGTGGAGCCATCATTAAATAATTCAGCCTTCCAGTCTTGTCAGGACTTTGCTAGGCTTATGACATCATTCAAGCTGAATATCCTTTAGCAGATGTGCGAGCCAAAAAATACTCAGACTCAAACAGGTATCACGTTTCTAGCATTTAAATGTTTTAAAATAGAAACTGCTGTTTCCAAAACCTCTGTATGAGCTTCAGAAAGTGTCTCAGCACTAATTGAAATCGGTTCTTGCAGCCCTGATCAGACTTTACAACAAAGCCCCAGAGTGGTCTGATTTGCACGGCTATGTAAACAAATCGTGTTTAATTTTACATGAGTATTTGCTTGGCGCCCAACACCCTAAGAGCACGGCCATATCATTAATAAGCCAGACTTGCTCATCAGACTGTAAATGGCTCACTTCATGTATAAAATATCAGAGGAATAGAGTGGCCCTGCATTTCTAAAGAGGCCTGAATGGACTGCTACAATCTTTGCTGAAATTTATGGAGCACGTCAACACCTGGACTTGGCTATGTTTACAGCACCACTCCCACTATATGTAATGGATGGAGTATGAACCAGATCTTTTGTTGATCCCAGGACAGTTTTGAGTTTACAACTGTCTTTTGGGAGTCTGTCTGCTTCTGGGTTCACAGGCTGTTCGCAGACTTTCTCAACCAGAACTTATCACAAGTGTTATCTGAGCAAAATATGGAGGGGCTTAGAGGTTACTATTATAAGGGGTTTTGAAAGTTAAGGTTGTTAATCTAGATATGAACTTTGGTTTCAGAATCTGTTGGAAAAACACAGTTGAATGGTGGAATTTCACAAAATATACTATTTACAGATACGTAGCTCATAAAATGATAATTTAGTGTCATAACGTGTCATCAGACCAACTCTCTGAACTCTACGAGAGGTAAGAACACCCTTCTTTAAGAGGATTTGGTGTTTTCATCTCATATGGGTGAGGCTATGGCACTGATTAAACATCATTTACTTATGAAACTGTTCTTTATCATCAGGTTTTTCCCAAAACACCTGGAAATAACAACTGATTCGTTCTATCTTGGCCCAAAATGGGCTTTTCTGTGGTAAAATAGATAGTAAAGGTGTCAAAATGTCTTGATTCTATGATGTACTATGAATTGTGAATGTATTGCAGACTTTTTCTTGTTCAAAAGTCATAATTGATTGATTTTTTTTTTTTTTTTGCCTTTTTTTGGACAATAAAGTGTGAAGTCACGTTGCTATGTTGCCCTCGTGCAGTAAATTTGGGTTAACTTCATGCTGATGTTCCATTTGTGTTGAGATATGACCCATAGAAGGTGAAAAACAACACAACTAGCATCCTGAAAAAGGACATCTGTGTGCATTATGGATTTTGTGAACTTGCTATAAAGTATTAACTATACAAAAATAATCCTCACAAATAGAGAGCTTGATACCTCACCTTTTATCTGAAGCACCATGTTACTGATTTTCGCCGAGCATTATCATCTGTGACCATAAACACTGAGCTCAGCTAAGCAAAAAAGAACTGAAGAGCTGCTGTTAACTTTTTCTAAAAAAACACTGAGACGATAAAGAGAATTAAACTGTGGCCTGCACCTTCATAGCCAAGGATTTATGGCTTTATGTGGTAATAGAAAATCCCAGGTTTCATCAGCCATCATACCAGCACTACACCCTACAGCAAAACCAAAGCCAAGGTGATAGAATGCAATTTTTAATGTTTCTTTCAGGAACTGACATGTTCTTTCTTAGAGGTGTCATGTTAAACAAGGTGAATTTTTATTGATTACAGCCCTGTAATCAATAAAACCTGGAGTGAACTGTCTGCAAATGGATTTTTTGTTTGTTTTTAGAATGTTATGAACCAAGGTGGCTCACAAAGATGCTGGAATGGGGACATATCTGTTTATATTATAAATATGGTTTGATGATTATTATTTTAAAACCTTTCGTTAATAAAATGGAGTTAAGTTTACCTGAATGTATTAAACTGTCATATCTGTCCTATACAAAAATCAAGAAAAATAATGAATATGTGAAATGTAATAAAATGGAATAATGAGAATAGTGAAGATACCCAACTTTATAAATACTATGATCAAAACAATCTGTGATAGACAGTGAATTGTAATGTTGACACTCATGTCCTGTCGACTGTGATTTTTTTCTCTTTCTCCATTTTTTGAAAATCTTTCCACACTACCTTGGTTTTACAAAATATCTCATTCCAGTGGACAAAACAAAAACAACAAGAAACTGGTAAGAATGACTGGACAAAAAATGAGCCCATTTTACTCAGAACTTCTGCTACAGGAATATTTCACTTTTATTCCAGAACATCTGTATAAATGATATGGTGGGATCATTTGGCCTCCTCTGTCACGACTCTGTAATGCCTCTTGAGGTACTAACAGAGTCCTGATAAAGGTGGAATCATGATTCCGGAACACTGCATAAATGGAACACCTCTCATTCCACAACAACATTTGATGAATTATTATATGCACAACCACCATACTGGGAGGATTTAAAAATGAGTGCAGGTCGTGTACAGTAAATAAACATATCAATGCAACCAGAAAGATATCGAACTGAGGAAGCAATGAGATCCAGAAGATCCACGCTAACATTTGTGAAAGAAAGGACAACTTTGGAGAGGTCAGAAACACCAGAATGCAGGTCCAGTGAGTAAAAGTCCAGCCTGTCTCACCTGTTACTTCTTTGGCTTGGCTGTGGAAATCGATCAGTGGTGGAAAAAAGGTGGGTTCTCCATCTCACCTTTTTTCCAGGATCTATGTGTAAAAGTCACTATTGTTATTTGTTGACTCCAAGCTGTAGAAACTGTGGATAATACTGGAAGTATGTGGATTTGTCCAAAGTCTCCCAAAGGTATCTGTGCTGACCTTGACCTACTGCAGATTATTCAATCATTGATACACCTGGATTTGGTGTTTCGGGTGCAGATTTCTTGCACAAAGAAATAACAGATGTGGCCAAAATGAGGTGTGATGACAGTTTTCCAATTTTCTTTTTTTTTCCCTTCTTACCCATCCAGACAGATAAATAAACTGGAATATTCTGCAGATTTTTTTTGTGACATAAAACACGACATGTAGATGAGAGGCCCAAAAATAAATCCAAAATATAAAACAATAAAATACCCAAATCCAGTCAGGGAATTAAAACCCTCAACAGCATTTTGATAATAGTTGTGTTTTAACTCAAAAACCACATTTCAGCATCACTTAGCTTGTAAAAGTCAAATGCAGTGCAGTATTCGGAAAAAAACATCATTATGCACATTACTATGTACCAGCAGTGTTGGAAATGTAACCGTTTTTGTTTGACTGAATGAAAAAATGATTAAGGAATTGAAATACCCAGTGTATTATTTATTAGGAATTTCAGTTGAGTACACATTTAAATGTTATATTAAAAAAAAGTATTTGGACAGGAACCCAAAATGAATCGTGGGCACAAGACAACATGTTTAATAAAGAATGGGTCCCACAGCGATCCTACATTGACTCCGCCGAGTTAAAAAAAAAAAAAAACGTACAGAAGGTCTGTCTTTATACAGGGTTTGCACAGTATATATGTCCAGATATCCTGGCAGTTGATATTAACTATTAAGCATGATGAGTCTCTTAAGCCCATAAGTTGCACAGGATATTGCTCTAAGATATACAGTGGGTGTTTTTCAATTCCCTCGATCTTTTGCAGAATGTATCGCACCAGTTTTTCCCCCTCAGACCCCCATTTGTCTGCACTGTGGTGTGTAATTGTAAATAAAGAAGAAGCCACTCATGAATGCTCCCACTGCATAGATGATGTCCTAATTGAGAGATGCAGTGAAATGGTTATAGGGTGTTTTCATTTCATGGTTCACTCCACACTCGCCATGCACTTGCACACATTCACTCACACATACACAAGCCTGTGGTTTGCATCATGAATAAATTGAATATCCCCTTACTAAGCTACTAAATACGTCTGCAGTGTCACGCTACAGTGGCTTGGGTGATTTCTGTTTTATTCAGGCCGCTGCTTCACACCAACACATACAGTAAGAACATAAACATCTCGGTCATAATGTTACCTAGATACATACATAAGTCCTAGATTTTTTAAATAAAAAGGGTACATGCATGAGCAGAGACACACAAAGTAAGCTGATGAGGTCTGATGTCAGTTACAGCAACTCAAATATAATGGAAAGATTTATCTTTTGATGTTTGTGCAGGATTAATGCTGAAATATGAATGAATATGGAGATAATTTCTGACTTATTAGCAGTCACTCATGAATCACAAAAGGATTTAAGCCATACCAGAAACGATGCACACAAGATACACGAACAGTCAATTAATTATACAAGGGAGAAATAACCTATTTTGAGAAGTCCGGCATACATAAAGCTGTGCACAGGAAGTGTGCTCAAAGCAAACCGACATCTCCTGGTCTGCAAACTGTACAGCGATCAGCCAAGCGAAAACGACACAAACACACCATTCTGGAGTTTCTGAATTTCCATGTAGCCCGCACTAAATCTGGGGGTTAATCGCATGAATATTTAAAGAGACATCCATTAATTTAGTTGTTAGAATGCCTTATGTATAACTTACCTCACATAACCCTGTGTCCTGTTTCGACCACACTTTACTACATTTCTTACTTTGTGGATTCTGAAACTGTTGGGAGGAGAAATACGTCTTAAAAGGAAGAATGGGAGCTCATTGGCTATTCAGTGTGCTCTATACTTACTTGTTCAGGGTGAGTGTCCTTATTGTTCTCTCTATGTTCTTTTTGACTTGTCTAGGAAGGAGGTGTACAATAAATTATGTATAATGGCTGAAACTTTAAAAAAAAAAGGTAAAATAACACCAGATGTAGCAAAGAACTTTAGTTCACTAAATGTGTGTAATTTTTTTTTTTTTTTCTTTTGAGTGTGTGTTACAGTAGTCAGTGCACACAGCCAGAGGGCTCAGTGTTTGATCCCTGGCTGTAAAATGGATTATCTAGTGGCAGGAGGGTGAAAGGATAGCAGTGTGTTAGCTTAGAAAAAAGAGAGACAAGTGCGAGTATATGTGTGTGTTTGTGTGCGTGTGATCACTTGTCAGCGGACAGCCCAGGGGACCAGGCGGCCCCCAAGGAAACGTGTCTTAAGAAGCTCTCTATGGCTCCAGCTAATGCTCACTTTGTCACCCAAACAGGGCGGGAAAGATAATCAATAGCCTTTGATAGCTACTATTAGGGTTTTAACAAGCTTTTCCTCACGCTGGGCTGCTCTACTGAGAAGAAACAAGGAGCCAAACAAGCCTTCATCATCCTGTCCCTTGCAACCTTCTTTTCACTGCAAAGCACACACTCTATTTCATCTTCTGCTTCAACAAGAATCCGCAAACTTTTGATATTTTGATATTTGGGATACAAAATCAATCCATGTTAAGGCACGGATCCTCATGTGCAGCAGTTAAAGATCAACTTCTGTGGTTATTTCATTAATATTGCTGTGTTCACTATTGTAATTGAATGCATTATTCGTTGGT
>JAPTYR010000008.1:17527127-17541085 GCA_029814505.1 Siphamia roseigaster | reverse complement strand
TGTGTGTGTGTGTGTGTGTGTGTGTGTGTGTGTGTGTGCGTGTGTGTGTGTGTGTGTGTGTGTGTGCGTGTGTGTGTCTGAGGTGTGAGGATCTTGACACAGCAGTTGTGCAACCCCCCCCACTACAGGCTGCCATTGTCCAGAGCTGTGTGGGCTCCAAGGCGATGAGGGAGGTGATAGCACAGCCAATTAAAATGAACATAATTACAAAGTCACCCCTTTGACTCCTGATCAGAATACACATGCATCAACACATGCATACTGGAGAGGGAAGGGTGTAGTGGAGCAAAATGTTACAGACAGAGAGGAAAAGTGTTACAAGAACATCCTGACTATTTGGCATGAAGAGTAAAGATTATGAAGAGACAGGAAAAGCACTTAGAAAGGGGAAAGAGTTTTAGTGTATTGCAAAGTCTAACATTAAGACTGACTAGTGATGTGACAAAAGGCAACAAATGACACTTGAAACAAAATTATTAAGATACATCCTCTGAAGGCACTGAGCCATGTTACATGGAGATATCCACTAGTAAGAAATATATGGCACTGAAGATCAAAGTTGTGTGCCAGAGAAGAAACCAACAACAGGACTGAATTTACCATCCTCAGAGACAAACCACTTCATTTAGATACAATAAAATACTAAGTATGTGACCTCATATTGTAGATTAGCACAATCACTTTAACTGGGCAGATGTGAAAACATGCTGAGTACCAAAATCTGTGTAAACACAGTGAGACCTGAAAATTACAGTGAAGGAGCATGAAAACATACATACTTTAATAAAAAAAATGTCTTCTGTCTTAGGCTAGCTATACCTCTTATAGTCTGTCTTATCATTTGAATAACACAGCCTGGATAAAACTCCCACACCCTAATATTTCACTGCACAGCCATTAGCTTTAATTATAGCTCACGTACACAGTGACATGCAATGCTACAACATTCACTTGCATTATTTTATGGACACACAACGTTGCTGCACATAAACCAAATCAACTGAAGCTACTCCAAGTCAAAAAACAGCCCCCACAGACTTATTCTGTAGGCACTAGGCATGATGGGTAATCACTTCATCTGCCTCTCCTCACCCACAGTGGTCCAGATGCTCCATCCTGCTCCATTACTGAAACAAGGTTAACCTGGACTCAAATATCTATCTATTACTCCAACTGTCCAACTGTGATGCTCTCTAGAAAACTGTTCCTTGTTTAATAAATAAGAGGCAACTAACTGCGTCAGTTAGGGTTAAATAAGTTGTTGCAGCTAAAACATTTTAACTGATGCAGTAACAATCTAATGGAAGGATCTTAAATATGCTTATTTGATATGGACTGTGTATTACAGCTGGGTGTTGAAGGTATTAATAAATCCCGAAATGGCAAACCACCTTTCACAAAATTTGGACAATTCTGGGATTCAAGTGTCTTCTTACCCAAGTCCCTGGGTTTCATACCATGATCAAACTAGTTTTAGTCTTATTTTATATCCACTTCTGCTGTCTGTCTTTGATGCACGGTGGTGAAACACCGGTTTGCGTTTCAAAGTACTGCATCACTGAAATTAACTTGAAACAGAAGTGTGCGCTGAATTATGACAATGTAATCTTCAGAGCATGTTTTAATCAAATCTGATTGAGGTCAACTGAACTCCTCTTTTCTTTTGAGAGTGCTTGAGTAAATAGGTATATGAACGATCCCACTCAGTTAAGCACTAGAAATGCCACTTGGTATTTCTTATGGCACATAAGAGCACACACCTGCATACCATAACAGCCTCAACGAGAAGGTGCCAGGGGGCTTTACAAAAAGGCAATTAAAGCCTTATCATTTTTACATTCACTGACGTTTCCTCAAACATAGACACCCATGTGCACGCATATCCACATCCATCCACATCCACACCCACAAATGAAAGACAAATCACTCAGACTAATTCATAAGGTACTTCTAAGGTCCTCTTTCAATCATGGTGAACGGCTGGTTTAATTCAATTAAAATGTAGTAAGGGCCACTTAAGGATGACGGGATAAAGGTATGGCATGACTAACTGAGTGTGGTTTTCAGGAATGTGCAGGGGGTCTTAAAGCTTTTGGGGATACAAGGAGTTTTCAAGTGCACAGACTTCTATCTCCTCACCCGAAGCCCCCATAAACCTCACCCCCAAACCCTGGATGGTTCTGGTTCCACACACACACCTGGAGGACTGCGGCAGATTAAGACCAGATTAAGATAAAGTTACCCCTTCTTCG
Organism: Siphamia roseigaster; assembly: GCA_029814505.1. NCBI lineage: Eukaryota > Metazoa > Chordata > Actinopteri > Kurtiformes > Apogonidae > Siphamia > Siphamia roseigaster. The sequence goes on along the minus strand of JAPTYR010000008.1, from coordinate 17,538,833 downwards.
GCCGCTATGTCATTCAAACCCCTACCCTCTACGGCCACTGGATAGAGGGACACACAAGACAAAAAGATTTGGTTCATTCACATATATACATGCACATACATACACACACACGCACACAAAAGATTTTCTGGTCATCCTCATAAGCCCTATTAGTCTGCCATAGAGCCTCTCATAGCAGACATCAATCATGGAGGGATTAGTCAATTCCCTCTCTAAATGAGTGGCGAGGGAAACTTCTCTTTAACTCCAAAGCAAGACTCTCTTTTAGAGATTACACAGCGATTTGTTTTCATTTTGTTCCATCTTCATCATTTTCTGTTTGACTTGCTTTTCATTTCTCTCTTGCTCTGCGTCTTTCTCGTTCTCTCTTGCTTGCAGCTTGTGAGGTAATCCTTGGCAGATAAAACTAAGGAGGACTTACCAAAGGCAGATTACAAGCAGCGCTTTGCGGAAGGCCCTTTTACACCAGTCGGCACGGGTATTGAGGAGAGTGAGCTCTTTGCAGTGCTTAACTTGTGAACTCGACATGCACCCACCAGAGGAAGAGGTGGAAAAATGATAGCAGAATTACAGTAACTGGATCAAAAAATATCCCGCAATACACATAAGATTCCACATTAGAACACATTAGAACGCACATACACATATCCCTCCTTCCACGGTAACTGTGTATAAAACGGCGTTTTAAATATTCCCTGCACTCGTATTATTAAAGTTACATTATTATTAAAGTGAAACATGCATGTCATGCAAATATCAGTTCTAGTATGTGCAGAACATTTCCTGAAATTTCAAGGATGTTTTTTTTGACTGCTCAACTTTTTATCTGCACCTGCACCCTTAGATTTTTTGTCCTCCAATAATGAGTAAAGTTGGAAATGTGGCCCTGTCAACATACCCTTCAACTCTTTCAACATTAGAATCAGGATTGACTGCTCAGAGAACCAACAGATCTATTGCTCGGAAGTAAGGACCATGTTATTCCTTCCCACTCAACTTGGTGACAGCGATGCCCTGCAGCCTGAAACAACAACAGGAAGCCCAGTGACTGGATGTAGGCTGCATGAGTGAAGAAACTGGGTCTCCTCTCTCCCACAAGATCCAATGACAGACCACTCAGAGAGTGCAAATAAGAGTTGGGGAGGGGTCCACACATGGAAAAGGCAGACACTGAGAAATACTAACTTACCCTTATTCCTCTCAGGGATTATTCTCCTAATATTACACAGCTTATGGAAGGGCCAATGCGGCTCCAGTGCCTTAGTTTCAGAAATGCACAACTACAACCACTATTCTAAACTGACTTCTAAACTCTACTAAGGTATCAGAAACACAGTACTCTTCTGATCCATTAACCTACATAAAATCAACAACAATGTTGTCATTGAGGAAACAATAACAAAAACGATTTACGCAAAATAATACTGAAAATATCTATTAGGCCTGTCTATATTTTCAGAAGCTTTTGGTGAGAATTGTAAATTTAAATGTAAAAAAAAATTTAAATAAACTGGCAGCAATCAGTGCTTTGAGAATTGAGAAATATACAAAAAACAATTCAACTGAAAGGCTCTGTGTGCATAACATTCAGAAAATACTTGATTTTAAATGACCTCATTGGCCATTAGGCACTTGCCAGTGTGGTTAAATGGAATTTATGTGGAGTCCCTGATGTTAGTGGACTTGAAAACTCCGCCATCTTTCCTAACAACTACCACTGTTGTACATCTTTGCTACTGTAGATGAGAAGAAGAGAGCTGAGGCACACAGGACGAACATCAAGTCACATCTGATTTAAGTCCTCTTTGTTCTTTGACCAGAAATCAGTCTACAGAATGTTAAATGCAACCAAGACAGATGGAGATGGTGTTACTTTTTTACATGGTAGATTACAGTCCATTCTTACACTGAAAGGATCGTGCTTAAAGCATGTCTGTTTCTTCAAATTGATACACAATGCACCTTTAAGAAATCAGGTTTTAAAATGTCCATAGTATGGTAGGTTTAGGAATGCTGGGTTTCATTTCCATCAAAGACAGACTGTTTTCCACTTTAAATGCCAAACTATGCATTAGAAGGGTTACATTTAAAATCTTTTTTTTTTTTCAAGTATTTAAAACCATTACACTCAATACCTTATTATCTGCAAGTCCTACATCTGGTATAGCTTTGGACTGGATATAATGATAAAAATGAGAAACCTTCAATGGGGCAAAGAGCAAAAGACAGCAGATGACTGTCCTTGTCCCTTGGGCTCCCCTCTGTCCTCTAAAAAGATCCCTCAGTCATCACAGCAACCTCTAGAAAACTTCACAGTGCGGATACGGTCCTCTCCTGCCACGAACCCTGGTGAAAGCTAATTAAGAAATATTGCAGCCTTGCGCGAACTCAATTAAATAATGTTAATTTATTCTAATTTCAATTTGGAGGTAGTCTGCGCTGAAGTAGGGGCTGTGAAAACAAAGTGTGGGAGAGGAAAGAGAGCTCTGGCCTCTGCCTCCCCCGGCACAGGAGCTCTCAGTACCTCTAAAACTCTACTTAATTTGAACCCTTTGATTAACATAAGTCTCACACAAGCCTTTCAACTGGAGGCAGAAAAGAAACATACCTCTGGTGAAGGTTCATCTTTTTACCGCTGTAAATGATGGGAGCTATGTGCGTGTGTGTATGCAACAGTGATGGTTTCTATTGTCTTAGACAGAAAAGCACAGAATAAGGTCATAAAATTGGATACAAAAGATATATGTTCTTTTTTCTTTTTATCAGAAAGAGTAGTTTGTAGATGTAGATGTACTGTCAAAACCAGGGGTTAAAAGTTCTAAAATCCTTACTCTAAGATACTTTTGTAAATATTAAATATACGTTTGCTCAAACTTTTCCCACAGACATATACCAGGCTAACTTTTCTTCATATGAAAATAAGGAAAATAATTCATGAAGCGGAAACTTGATGAAAATCCAAAGATCAGAGCATCTAAGTGTAGAGCGTTCTTACAGGGGAATAGAGATGGAGATGAAACAAAAGGAGGAGCAGGGGATCACTGAATTACTGGGAGGGGTAAAATCAGCCCCAGGGAAAAGAGATGGACTGAATCAGACCAGACAGCTCTCAACCCGCCCAACAGGAACTCCCTCTGTTCATTTAAATTAATCCCACAGACGTTCCAATCCTTGCAGCTTTTTCACAGACGCTAAACTTAAACTTGATGCCCTTAAGAATGTATATCTCAGAGAAGACAATGGACAGATATATTGGCAAGGGAGATGTTTTATAAGCAACTACAGTACCACCTACAAGGCGCATTTATTGAGGACCTACAATCCTGCCCCAAAACAACAGCGTATGAACCCTTCAAATAGTATCTGCCATAGGTTGTACATCTGTGTCAAAGAAAATCTGAATGACTTCACACAAGTACAAGACTGGGCACACAGGTTAGTTGGGAGACTCTAGAAACAAAAAAAAACCCCCACAAACAGTTGGAAATACGTATTTTCATAAACGCATTCGGGTTGTTCAATGTTGTCATCTTATTCTTTTCATATTCTGGCATCGGTGAATGTGCGCTGGCAGATATCCAAAGCTTTGAGCTCTTGTTAGAGCTTAATGTAAATCCAATCCATATGTGTAATACCTGTGCAAAGAGTAAGTGGGCGCATGCCATATGTCCTAGTGATGTTTTGATTTTCCACAGGCTGGCATTTAAGTATGTGATGTTAATGCTATGACAAGGAGGATATAGCTTTAACTAAGCTGAAGTTCAATGCTTTATCTCCACAAGTGATTCACACAAAAAGAAACTTCAATCGGAAACTGTGGTGCATGTGGGCTGACTGAGCTTTTCTTTACAAGTTTCTGAAAACGATTGAGGATGTGATTGAGGAGAACTTTGAACACATTGGAGTAACAGTCAAAAAAGTCATACTCTCTCTTTATTAAACAATCGCACTGCATTTTATTGTGTCACAGAGATCAGCCTCTCTATAAATAAAGGAACATAAAGCAGCAAATGCACAGCAAAATTACAACCTTTAAACGGGGAAAAAATGGTTTAAGTATGTAGTTAATCCAGGTTATTATGTAACCCCATGACCAACTGAACTGAACCAGATGTGACCCTAGCTCTGTGGACATGTGTAGACTTTAGGCCTGCTCAACTGATCGAATTTTAATCGCGATTAAGATTTTGGTGCCAGACGATCTCAAAATTCTTATAATCAAGGAAAAACGACTATTTGGTGTTATCGTTCCGAGACACCAGGATTTCCTGCAGTGCTTTATCATTAGGGAAGCCGTCTTGATAAAAAAATGCCCGCCGCCTTGACTATGTCCATCCGAAAAAACCAAAAACAAAATTTGCAATCTGCAACCCTGCATGCACAGACAGTAATGTAGTGTTTTTCAGAGCAGTGTAGTCAATAGCAGTTACCACTGATCTGGTTTTAGGGCTGATTCCATCCGTATCTGCTCTGAGGAAAAGCCTGTGTCACTCTGCGCACATTTCCATGCACACTTGATAAGTGCGCGCCACAGTACCATACCTAAATATAGGACGACTCTGAATAATCGACCACCCCAATGTTTCACGTTATTTTCAACCAAAAAGCATCATTCTATATTTGGATCAATATGGTATTTAAAGTAGGAAGGAAACCAAAGCATGAGGAGCGTGCACCCACAGCCAAACTGTGTGCATGTGGCCCTGACTGAAACGCACGCATGTGCACCCTCACGTCGGACCGCGTGCGTGCACCCCCCGCCGGACTGCACGTGTGCCCCTCCCACACCCACATACCAGATCAATTCCACAGGAAATACTGCTTCGTGTCAGAAAACAGCTGTCAATTTCTTAAATAAATTTGATGATGATTAATGACAGTTTGTGTTCATTAAGCTACATTTAATAGATGGACATATTTTGTACAATTCTTTTAAAAATCAATTTTACTGGTGGAACAGTAACCGTTTATTTTTTTACTACTGCATTACAATATATGTTTATATATTTGATAGGAGAGTGTTTTTTAAAATATGTTCAATAAATGCTGCTCCAAATTCAAAGACAATTGTGTAAATAATTGTAATTTCAATATCAACCAAAATACATGTGATTATGATTTTTTTTACATAATTTATATATATTTTTTAATATAATCAAGCAGCCCTCACCAACCTGCATCATGTGTATAAAGAGTTGCTAATGGAAGTAAAGCAGAACATGGATGGATCAAACACTATACAGTCTCTTTGATGCTATGGGACTGATATCTGATAAAATCAAAAATATCAAAACACACACCCCACAGATCTATAGAGGACATCCCATTAACCTCACATAAAGTATAAACCAAGACTTAGGCTCACTTCCTTGTATTCTTAACATTTGTTATCTAGCAATTGAAGCAGCTATCTTGGCGTATTTTCATAATGTTGCACAGAAGAATTGTGTAAAATATAATAAAATGTAAATGTGATACAACACATGCTAATCTCTTTTTCTTGGCAAAGACATGATTTAATTAAAGAACATGTGAGAGATCCCATAGCCTTCAGGGAAGGTTGTAAATGTAAAAGAGTATGGCAGCTTTCAGTATATCCATTTCTATTCACATTCAGAGATTAGACCTAGATGTGTATTTATCTTGGTCCAATTGCCCACATGAATACTTGGTAGACATACATATGAATGAAGAATACACATTTACACAGACGCGCACACCTTTAAATCTCTTATATGAAAGAGATAGAGGTTAGCTGTGTTTTAGGGGAAGGTTAAAATGACTGAACTGAGCCTTGGGCATAATACAATACTATAAAAACACATATATACATGTATGCAAGCACAAGTGCACATCTAAACTCTGCACACGTTCACAGTGTGATGATGTGCTGGTTTCGTCTTGGCCTCTCATAGTGGGAATGTCTCCTCTTAATCCTCTCTGACTTCATACATTCAAAGGTCATCTCACAGCCTACACATAGCTGAGATGTGTGTGCGTGAATGTGTCATGCTGCTTGGTGAGAATAAGAAAGAGAAACCTATTCACACTAGTTGTATATGTCAACAAACCCTGTAGGCCTATCCTTGTTTACTGTGAACATCCTATCTCTCTTTCTGCTATTCCCTGGCCATCTTCCCTCTCTTCCCCCTTTCTTTACAGCTCTCCATCTTCCACCTTCACTGCCCCCCTTCTAAACCTCCCCCACAATTCATTCACTACATCCCTCCATCTCTCCATCCACCCCAAGCTCCAGAGGCAGGGGCATCTCTTGGCGAAGTGTGGCCCACCACAGGCCACTGGCTTTGGGTAATTAAAGTGGTTTAGGCCCCCTCACCCACGGTCACAGGCAACTGCAGCTGGGTGATAAAGGCACTGTGCCATAATTACATGGACGGCCAGCATCACCGCCTAGCTACACTAAAACAGTCAGCTCGCCAGCTGCATGGGGAGGAGGGCCCTATGTGTGTATAAGTAACTGTACTGAGTGCTTGCATGTGTGGTTGTGTGTGCACAGTGGGTCAACACCCCCTTGTGATCGCTCTGCTGTAGTTAAGCCCCCTGTGTTTAAGCCCCACATAGGCTCATTGAGCCCTCTGCACACACTCACACACACACACACACGTTAACCCCCACACAACCCCACACCCCCAGCCAATCATTCCTCACCAGTGGTCTGACTCCTGCCGTGAGTGTGTGTGACCATCAGCCATTTAATTAGAACCCACCATGATTTACCTAATTTAAATAAATAAATAAACATATGAAAACACCCCAATAAACAAATACCTATATTCAAATGAGGATCTGGGGAGTTTGATGAGCATAAAGAATAGGCCAGAAGATGGGATTGTGCAGGCGGAACAAAGCTAATGTAAGGACCACTGGATGTGGACACACAAAATGCTTCAAGTCATTCATTTCTAATAACACATGATGATGAAGAAACCAACATGAAGAATAGTAAAAAAAGGATGTTACAGGTGTGGTATTCTTACATATGATCAAATAGTTTGTTGTGCATGGTCATATCATTTTACTATTACAAGTAATGTTTATTGGATAGCCATGTATTAATCTCAAGATGTTCATTAATCAAAGGACCACTTGATGTGCCTTAATTTGAAGAAAAGTGTTTGGGTAACACTAGTTGAACTTTGGCATCTCATTTTTAAAGCATTATCGAATTAGAAATGATGTACTGTCAAGTACACAAACAATCAGTGATTAAAAACACTAATAGGACTTTAATACATAAATGCAACATGGAAAAGAAAATGTAATTATTTAGTTTTGCAATCCTGTTTATTTTAATAATGAGATCAAATAAGAAACTGTACTCTCTCACTACTAAAGTTATTTGACTGAGAAAAACATTAGGTTAGAGCCATGTGTAAAGTAGTGGTCTTTCAAGAGAGGAATGAGGTTTGTTTTTTGTCTGGGTTATAAGAACAATTATATTTCTATGACAACTTTTTCTTGAGTAAGATGCAATGAAGCACCTGCCAGAAGTGTCGCTTAAGTTAAATTACTTAAATAAAAAAAGTTCAAGTGAAGCTGGTTTACCTTAGGGGAAGAGGACGCCAGCTCTCTCCCCATTACTGCTGCAACAGAGCTGGGCCCTGCTGGTTGGGCTCTCTCTCTGTCTGGGCCAGAGCTTGGTTTGGAAGCTGGCGAACTGGGACTGGGGCCAGCGCTGAAACTTGGGGGTGGGGGAGCCCTCCTTTTCTGGCTGCTGCCCACATCTTGGGAAGGACCGCTAGCGGGTGGCCGAGTAGGGCTTGATGTTCTTGGCTCATAGAATGGGTTGGATCTGAGAATGGAAGGAGGTAAAGAACAGGAACGTAGAAGCAAAGAAAAAACTGTTAAAAAGTGCACAAATGTTTCATAAAGTTTAATTTTTTTAGTCTGTAACTGAATGTGAACAAAGATAAAATAAACCTCAGGAGCTGCAAAAATAACTTGCATACAAGGGACCACCCAGCATTTGGCCTGAGCCACTAACAGTAGATAGACTATATCTTTTATAGGCATAGAGTCACAGTCAATGAGAGTTTGGTCCAATACAATGAACAACACTCACAAGTGGTAAGGTAACAGAAGATGCAGGTGCACAGAGGTCAAGCCTGCATGACCTCATATACTTGCTGGCCAAGGTAGACTACTGACAGATGGACAGGAACACAAATACACACACGTACACACATAGCGTTATCAATATGCAGCCATGCTTGTGGCACTAAATATAAGGGCACAGCCTTGAGACATTCACTCAACATGCAACAAGGAGCCCTAAACAAATACAATAATTGAATGAGGGAGGGAGAGCTGAGAGTGAGAGTGAAAAAGAGGAGTGATTGACTAGGTAACTGTCTGAAAGAACTTTAGAGCTGCCCGTTGTCCATCTAACGACAAACTCAAAGAGAGGGCAAAAAAGAAGGGAAGCAAAGCAAAGAAAAGATATGCAGGCAGACCTATAGAGCAGCTCTAACAGACCATCGCAGGCTAAAAGACACGTGAAAAGGCTGCAGTCAAAACACTGAGCTGCCCTCTTGAACCCTCCATTCTGTAGAGAACTGCTCTTGTATCAGGGACAGAGCAAAAAAATGTGCCAGTCAATAACCTGTCTGTCTTTAGCCGAGAGGACAAAAACATATGGATATCTGTCTGACAGTTTCACTCAGCAACCAAGACCTGGAGGTTTACATTTACAATTTAGCCATGGCCAGTCTTTCACAGAGGTCACACACAATCAGTGAAACATCCATTTACGTGGAGTACTACAGAAGAAGATTCCCACAGTGGAAATTTTGTTGAGCCTTTAACTCGGTGGTGCTAAGGATTAGTCAGTAAATCAAGTAATTCTTCAGTCCCTAAACATTCTTCCAAAATATCAAGACTCAGTTTGGCAATAATATCTAATTGTTTGAAATGGAATCCCATTCAAATATTGTTTTAATGATAAAACCTAAATAAGTATACCAGTATCATTAATACAGCTGGCACACAAGGAAGAAACTAATATAGGAACAAAAGGAAAGGAAAGGGGAAGAGGTAGAATGAAAGCTGGGAGGTTTGAGGAAGATCAGGAAAAATGGCAAGGAGGAAAAATAAGGGGCAACAAGGTGTAATGAGGGAAAATGTGAAGGAGGGAGGGAAGGAATGAACAAGGGAAAATGTGAAGGAGGGAGGGAAGGAATGAACAAAAAAGGAGGAGGGAAAGGAGGTAGACAAGGTGAAAGAATGCAGTGAAACAACAGAGCCCTTGTTCCTGTTGAAAGAGATGCCTCGTCACTCTGCCCGGGTAGGGGGGTGGGGGTACTACAGGACTTTCCTGCCAGTATGAACGAAGTTAGGCACCCTGCATCGTCTCTGTGTGCTTTTAAAACTAGGTACTCACAGAAATACAGTGGAAATGCTGTCAGAACTATTCCTACACTGTTCTACAGCTTGACAAGAGTTAGAAAAACTCATCTGGAAAAAAGCACAATATGTGTAAAACCTTCCTTTTACTTTAGTATAATAATTTTAACAGAGGCAACCATGTAATCCTTGAGGTCGAGTAGCTATATTGGGATAAAAGACAATATAAGGTGACTTTGTCCTGAGGTTTAAGTTTAAGGATTGATCCAGGATGTCTATTAATTAGTTTGATGCCACAAAACACCACAAATAAAGCTATTCAATAATGTAATCTTAACCCTTTTTAAACCATTTTCTCCACTTACCTTCACTTAAATTCTACTTATAACTCTTATGTTGACAATTACTGTACATTGCAGTCACCACTTGTGAATGGTTCTCACCTCACCGCTCTAAATTCAAAAACAAACATCTGTTCCCCTGCTCAGTTTGTTGCAATTTTAAAAAAGACGACATCGAAACTGATAAGGTCTTGGCAAACCAACCCATTTTCCACACACCCACACAAAAATCCCTAATTTTTTCAGCTGGATCTAGCTGAGGAACAGATGTCAGCCATCAGGTGATGGATTTCCAGTTCTCTAATAATGGTCACGGTCCATTGAGACAGAAGATGCCAAATAGGAAGCGTTTCAGGATGTCACAATAATTAAATACTTTAAAAATTAAGAAATGAAGTCTTACTCATCTAGCTCGTCTTCCTCATTGTGGGAGGTGTCGGCATACAAGTACTTGCTCATATCAACGGGCCGTACACCTTTCCTTTGCCTGGGTTTGGGGGGTTCTGGGTCTGGTTGTGGGTCCATTTCCTGGTCTGGGTCGTCAAAGGGGTTCCCTGGGTTCATGTCCGCCTCCGTTTCATCGGGATCATTAAATGGATTTGATGAGTCATAGAAGGAATCATCATCAACCCGCTCTCTCAGAACTGGCTGGGCAGGGGGTTCTATTTAATAAAGAGCACCAAAGCAGAACCAGAGATTTCAGAACTTTTGATAACCATTTTAAAAACAACCTACACAAGGCAACTCTGTAATATCATACAAATTAATATTTTTGTCCTAAAGAAATGATAAAATTTTCCATACAAACAAATGCATCAAAACAGAGGGTAACCAAACCCAGAAGGTATCTAATGTGTTTGAACAAATAAATGGCATAAAATCAGACTTTAATAAGTGTTTTTTTGCCAGTAACATTGTCCATACCTTCCTCATCAGGATCACCAAATGGGTTCAGGTCATTGGGATCATGAAGATCATTGTCAGGGTCATCAAAAGGATTGATGCCCATGGCTGGCGGTGTGTCCTGATCCTCGTCTTCAAGGAAGTTCAGCTTGCTGATGAGTTCTATTACCACAGATTCGAAGATAAAGTTATGCTCACAGAAATTAATAAAAATTAGACAAAATGTAGTTTTTAAACAAAATGCTCGAAAACAAGATTTCCAAAAGAAGAGGCTGGAATGAATACAGCATTCACACATACACCAAAATCTGCACTTTGGAGTGAACCATAAGCACAAGAGCCTTGTTTAGTATTCCCTCCTCTGGGAACGACTGTGTCCCACTGGCACATCATTCACTTTAATGCACGTACAACAGTGGCATTCTGGGAAATGTGCGTGATTTGGAGTGTTACTGTGGGAAACAGCGAAACAGTATAGTTACTATAGCGATCCTAGCTGGAGAACTTGAAACTTGTCCACTTTATCTTCATCATTTTCACTGCAGCTCAGTTGCCTGCTGCCTGGGTGTGAGTCAGTTTGAAAAGAGGGTAAATGTGCATCAGGTTGGATGCCAGGAGGGGTGCTGTGTGAGAGTCTGAGGGAGGGGGGGAGACGTGCTGTGTGACTGTTGCATAGTCCATGTGAAGTCCAGCTCTGAAGTACAGGATAAAAGCTGCAACCCTTTTCCTTTCCTTGTGCTGAAATCATTAATGTCCCACATTTGATATCGTAACTGTGTATCTGAGTTTGTACTTGTCCAATATTGAAACGGATGATCCTGGGTGCATCTTGGGAGAAACTTCAACATCCAAGGCAAAAGTCTTTCCAATGTCATGAGCGTACAGGATTTTTCCAACAGTAATTTAGATTCACATGCACCATTCACCACTCATTCTACAACTTGCACATTATTGGCATATTGACTTATCAATTCTCAAAGTACTTAACTTAGGCCATGTTCACACGGGATGGTTTTTTAACAGCCCTCGGTGGATGGTTTACATTATTTTCCTATGGTACGGGGTGTTTTTTAAAAAAGATGCTGGGTGGTTTTTAAAA
>JAPTYR010000008.1:17299080-17311168 GCA_029814505.1 Siphamia roseigaster | reverse complement strand
TAAGCCATGGCTCCTCTTTGGCACGCCTCTCACCTGGCTCTACATTAAAACCAGTAATCCTGGGATATCGACTATGACAGCTCTCGGTTTGTTATTGTAGACCTGGCCGCGCGGTGCTGGCACATTACAAATATTTTGTATTTTTGTGCCTTTCTAAACCACTCGGTAATATCCCAGGTCTGGCTAAGTTGTTGTCATTAGCTGCTTTTCCCGACTAACTTCACATTAACAACCAACAGCCAGCTGACGGTAGAGTGAGGTTAGCCACTTTTCCAGTTGCCAATCGAACTGCCCTTTGTCTCTACACAAACAAGTCAGCTAGCAGGCGTTGTTTCTTCCCTGGTTTGGCTAACACCCGGCGTCTGCGGTTTATTTTTTTCGCCTGACATAAGTGAAGCAAACCAAGATAGGCGGCTTGGGAACCAAGATGTCGAACCGAGTGGTGTGCAGAGAAGCAAGTCACGCCGGGAGCTGGTACTCTGCCTCAGGTAACTGTCAACAGAGAACCGGCCGTGTTAGCATTGCATGCTAGCTGCCTATTTTAGAATTTTCATTCTGAGACAACGAGTTTTATTTGTTCTTTTGGATATTTATTCTGTTCGTCTGACATCGGCCAGGTTGCCGAAAGGGCCTGACAAATATTTTGGCAACGAAAACGATGAAATCAAACGTTAGGGGTAGATTGCATCCAGCATATGAAAGCTAACATCAATGCTAGCTAATGTTGACTGCCTCCTATCTTAGCCTGTTTGGTGCATGGTTGTTAGAGCTTGTTCAGCACTTCATTTGGGGTCGATCGATGGCGATTTTTTAAAAATACAGTCATACGGAGACTCGAATTTAGGCAAAGTAATTAAGTTACGAAAAGCTTATTGTTGTTGGCTAATAGTACTGAACTTCCTGGCCTATCGTAACCATCTATTTAAATTGATTAACCGTTTATCGAGACTGTCTGCCAGCGAGTATTTAACTTGAGCTGCTTGTACTGTTATTGTCGGGTTGGTTTCTGACCCCGACTTGCTTGACTGAAGTGCAGAAATACTCCTACCATGAAACAAAAGACTGGGTAGGGCAGGGCAGAAAATTGTAGGTTTATGTTGCACCCCTTCCTCCATTTCACCAGCTCACTACTTTTACATTCAGTAAATACAACCATTAATTGTGTCTGCGTCTCCTCTTTAGCTACACGATACAAATAACTTAAAAACTAAGTATATTTGTTTTACATTTAAATATGTCTGCACTTCCTCTACTGTCGAAGCATACCGTGTTGTTCTATAGAGCTACAACCTAGACTGTACAGCTAACAATAATCCTCCCAGATCTCGGTGTCCTTGTCTGTTTTATACTCGACTAACTGTGTTCGAATTTTTGTTCTTGCTGCAGAAGAGATTTCATTGAATAATTAGCCAGCTAATATTTCACTGGTGTTAACATGAGGTTAGATGCTTTGCACACAGAGATGGAGTATCTGTTAGTTTCCACAATAGCAGTTTAAGCACTGTTCCGTGTTGCTCACCACTTTAATAAGTTAGCAATGACATTATTTTAATATTTAATAACATAGTAAGGTTTGCACTGGACTGTAAATGAGTCAATGTTTTCACAGTTGGGTTTCTTTCTTTTTGGGCAAAAGCTCAACTTTAATAGCATTTTTGTCACAATACACATTGTTTTTTTTTTTTTTGTTTTTTTTACTCTTATTTAATTTTGTTGTTTCTTGACCTTAAACCTACTTGTTTGTTGTTCTATTTTATTGATTTTTTTTTTTTCCTAGTGCATGGCATGCGTCAATGTTCTATGTATGCACGACAACACTGAAGCAAATGCCTAGTAATGTGAACCATGTTTACTTACATGGTAATAAACATGATTCTGAACAGCCAACAAATTCATAATGTAATGGAAAGAAACAAACTATGCAGTACAACTATTCTGATCACTGACAGATAAAATGGTCTGACTCTCTACTGAACAATTATAACTTAAGGTGAGAGATACTAGGAGATGTTCATAGTGAAAATATATATTCAGATGAGAAAATGGTTAATTTGTATTTTTAAAAAATCAGTAGTATTTGTTATCTCACATTACTGTGGGATAGAAAATATAATCACATTTTTAAATTTTTAGGGTCCCAGCTTAACGCACAACTAGAAGGCTGGCTATCTCAAGCACAGTCCACGATCAGACCCGCTAGAGCCATCATTGCACCGTAAGCACATCTTAACATTTCTAAATGGTACCTGTGTTGCTATATGATTTTGAGTTTATATGTTGTTTGTTTTTTTCTTTTTCTGTCTGAGCAGACATGCTGGGTATACGTACTGTGGTGCATGTGCAGCACATGCCTACAAACAGGTTGATCCTTCAATTACGTAAGTTTTTCAATTTGCATCATTTGTTTGTTTCTTCTCTTAAACATCCCTACCATTGTGAACAGGTGATTAGATCAGTGTGGTGCTTGATTAAATCCTGTTGCCTTTCAGTCGTAGGGTGTTCATCTTGGGACCTTCACACCATGTGCCGCTCTCCCGCTGTGCCCTGTCACCTGCAGAAGTCTATAGAACACCCCTCTATGACCTGAGAATCGACCAGAAGGGTATTCATTGTTTGATTTGTTTTGCTGTTTTGTTTTTCCTGCCTTGTCTTGCATGTTGATGTAACATAACAGCTTGGGTTATATTTTGTCAATTATAATTGCACAATTAAGCCCACATCACTTTTTTCCAGTCCTACTAGGCTGTTTCAGAGAGAGAGAAATAATAAAACTTACAAGCTGAAGTAAAGAACGCTATGTTTTGCATTTCACCCCAAATATCCAGTCTGAAGAACTCTACTGTGCCGACCTCGAGAAGTCTTTGTTGGCAATACCCTTTTAAAATTCCTCCAGGGACTAGACAGTTCCCATGCTATGGGCATAAAGTCTGTCTCAATTATGAGGTTTTGCACAGCGAGGCACTTATCACGATTCTCAATTTAAATGAGTCTAGAGCTCCAAAAATTACTTAATCAGCTGACATGGTCATGATTACATATACAAATTAAAGTGAAACTCACCTCTGTCTTACAGTTTATGCTGACCTCTGGAAAACTGGGTTGTTTGAGCGGATGAGTCTGAAGGCAGATGAAGATGAGCACAGTATTGAAATGCACTTGCCTTACACTGCTAAAGCCATGGAAAGGTAATTGACATTGGTGTGACATTAACAAGCAGGGATTCACAGAATTAAGCTTTTTGTCTTACAAAAGTAAGAGACAATGCAATGGCACTTTTAGGCTTGTTCGTTATTATTTCTGATCATTATATACAGGCTCTAAATGAGGAACACATTGCTGCAGTGGCACGTGGAAAGTGTTAGTGCATAATTGATAACAGCCTTCTGTTAGGTGTTAGGTTGGCAGGAGTCAGAGGCATTTTCTTGGAAGAGCAGGGATCAGGAAAAATGGAGAAGGGAAATCACATTAGCACATTTCCTAGTATATATCAAGTGTATATTAGGGACAATTGGTGTGATTTTTACCATGCAGCCTTTACTTGAAAAGAGTTTTGACTTTGAAACTCAGTTTCAGTAATTAGGTTGTTAAATTTAGTTTTTTTTTCATTTTGCAGCCACAAAGACGAGTTTAGCATCGTCCCTGTGCTTGTTGGAGCCCTCAGTGAGTCTAGGGAACAGGAGTATGGGAAGTTACTGAGCAAGTACCTGGCAGACCCTTCCAACCTTTTCATCATCTCCTCTGACTTCTGCCATTGGGGTAAGTGCTAATGACACAAGTATTAAAAATAACTAATGTTTGGAATAATCCTTCCACTAGAAATATTTTTTTGCACCTTTAGATAATGTGACATGACAGTGTGGAGTGTTGTGCTAATGTACAGTTTTATTTTTTTTTAAAGGTCAGCGGTTCCGCTACACATACTATGATGAATCTCAAGGAGAGATCTACAGGTCTATTGAGCATCTTGACAAAATGGTAAACTATGTAAAATAAGGCTAAAAGTGGCAATCAAAACCTCAGTGGGTTATTTGGCTGTGTGCATTGTAGAATCAAAATTGATAAATGAATGACATGGCAGTGGTGTATTTTGTTTTTGCTATGAAAAATACTGCTTTTGAGTAAGATGAATTAGGGCACACATAGTTTGATTCACAGGAAGTTGCCTGTTGAGATAGGTCTGTCATTGGTTGACTGTAAGCTGCTGTGGTCATTGCATTTTAAATGTCACACAAGACAATTGTGAGTCATTTAAAGAAATTAGAAAAAAAAAGTCAGATTTTCTAACCAACCCCACAATGGTAATGAATGCAGCCAGACGTTTTCCCAGTACTGAAATGAAGTATATAGATGCTTTGTCTTTGCAAAACTAGAACTTATGTCACATTTTCACATGTGGTACTGGCTTCAATTGACTCTGACTTTTTGTGTTTCCATTATATAAAAGAACCTGGAATCTAGTACTTGGCACTATTATTTTTAGTACCTGGTTCCAAAATGAGTGAAGATATACTAAAATGTAACGTGTAAAACCTGCAGACCACTGATTGGTCAGAGAGTTGTCTCTGTCGTTGCATTATCAGTATGTGACCAAACATTTAAAAACAACAACAAAACGGTTTCAGAAGTTTACTCTAAGTATATTGGTAGGCTAATCCATAAGGACAGCCCACAAAATGACACCATGGCCAGTCGAGGAGGTTCAAACATTTCTGTCCTTGGTGGCCGATTAAAAAGATTCAGTATGAGCTTGATGAGGCAACACGCAGCAAACAAATTGATCAAATGTCACAGAAGTTGCGTATCGTGTCACTATATGACGTTCAGGTATTCTAAAGTCAGTAGCATCCTGTAATGGAAATGGCCTCCAGCAATAGTACCTGGTAGGTGAGTTGAGCTGAGCCAGTACCACGAAGTGGAAACGCAAATATAGAAGATATGATGGTTGACTTGGCTGGCTTTTGTGTTCTTATGAAGTTATTTTCTTTAACTTACAGAAATGAATAGTATACATTACTTTTGTCTCACTTTTCTCTCTACCTGTGAAGGGCATGGGCATTATAGAGCAGCTGGATCCCATCTCTTTCACGAACTACCTGAAGAAGTACCGTAACACCATCTGTGGGCGTCACCCAATTGGAGTGCTGCTAAATGTGAGTACGACAGAAGGGAAGACTCACCAGGAGTATCATTTTCTGTATTGTGCTGAAATATTGACACGGGTTTGTCTGGTAGCGAGGAAGAGTAAATATAGTGTAATGGTGATGCTATCCTTCTAGTCCATGTGTGAGTAAACATTCCTGGCATACCTTATGGTGTGAATCGGTGACTAAGTGATGTTACTGTTTTGCAGGCTGTGGCTGAGCTGAGGAAGTCAGATTTAGAAATGAACTTCACTTTCTTGAACTACGCCCAGTCAAGTGAATGCAGGAACTGGCAGGACAGCTCTGTGAGTTACGCTGCTGGAGCACTCACCGTCCATTGAGGTCAACTTTCACAGGGGCTACTGCAGCACCGCCACCCCGCTCTTACTATCTATTGCCATAACCCGATCCAGACACCCTCCCACTCACCCTACCCCAGTTACGCCTACTACTTGCAGGAAGGACCTAGACACTCAAAGCCAATGCAGTCTCCTTTCTCCGTTTCTCCCTCAGCTCTTTCGCCGTTCTGCACTCTCCTCTTAGTTTGAAGTGTGTCTCAGAGCTTTTGGTTGAATTGTTTTGCTTGAAGTGCAGTTTTGAGATTATGTAGGAGCAAATGAACAGAGGAGATGGGAAGAGAGCAAATTTGTTTTGGCCTAGAGTAAGCATGAGGAGATGGAAATTTCATTTGGGTTTTTAGCAAGGACTGTAGTTGTCCTTTTAGCCCCTTTTTAGTTTTCTGGGAAAAAAAAGGATTTTAGTCGCTACAATGCAATCTTTACATTTGGACTCATGGAGATCTGTGCTCATGTAATTTGCCTCAGTACAGAACTGAAAATAAAACTGCAGAATTTAATGGAAATCAATTCAAGAATACTGGTGCCAGATGAAATTGAAGTGAGTTTTTTTAATTACTGCTTCAAGCTATGTTTGACTTAAACTTTAGAAACAGTGTCATAGGTAATTCTTACCATTGCTAAACGTATGTTTTAGTTGCTAACAAAGGGCTTCAACCAACAAAATTCACTAACCCCCTATGGTATGAAACCAAAAACATTATTACTCTCATATCCCTTTATTAAATATTACCTTCTCTTATATTATTTCTTTTATTTCTCCCACTTTAAGTAGTTTTACTAGATGTGATAGTATTTACTCAAGTAGTTTGTGGATTTGAGCAAAAAACAGTGGTGTCATTTATGCTCTGAAGCCAGTGATTCATTTTCCCCATAAAAGTAGTGTGTGCAACATGCCTCCCAGATCCCAATTTTCTGTTTGTAGCATTACAGATTTGTTTTTGTAGGGCTGGACTGTGGTTGCAGGTCCTACAGAAATGGAATCAAAGCTGGATATTGTGTAAATGTTTGTCTTTTGTTTACACTGCCACTTTGAATTTCTGTAGTTATTGGACTGTCAGCATAGGAGACTTGAAAAATTTGACTTTTGTGCTAGAAATGTCTTTTGTTACACATTCACTTGTGTAAGAGCAGCAAAGTTGTAGTGTTTTCTTTTCCGGTCACCACCTGTCAGTAGGCAAACCAATTGGGTATGGCTAAATTGAGTAACAGGTGGTAGAAATGTAAGGATGTAACGCTTTGCTTTGAGGGTTAACAATCTTCCCAGATGTTTCTACTATATTTTACTGTATCTGCAACAAAACGTAATAAATATTAGTATTATGAAATGTTAAGATGAAGAATCCGTTATCAGCAAAGAAAAGAGGTTTCATTCTTTTTCAGAATAATTAAACCTGCCGTTAGAAATACTTCTTTGCTCATCATCGACAGCGACAGAATAGGATTTAATTAACAGTATAATATAGGCAGCACATAATGTCAATATTCCTCTCCTAGATAATGCAGTCCTTCCAATATTGGTTCCTCTCTCACAGCCTACGCAGGAATAAACTGGGGAAATATATAAAATCTGACTTTTAGCTACAACATGTCATTAAGCCAAGTGGGCACAGATTGAAAGATAAATCCCCCACATAACTTGACCTCTAATGTTAATTCCAAGGTATCTAGTAAAGCATGACACACTGTGCTATTGTGCCTTTTATCACTGTTACACATATACATTTAAAGCATATTCTCACTTTTAGTCTTATATTATATTAGAATGTGTATTCTCAGTTTCCCCATACGTGTATCCTTCTTTTGCTTACTTCCCGACAATGTCACCCAGCACTCCAGGGGTGTGTGACTTGTCCCCCATCCCCCCTCCGATCTCACCCTCATCTATTGGTCTGAAATGGCACCAACTGTTATCTCCTTTATCCAGCAGGGAGTGGTGTTCTGTTTTCTCCACCTCACCTCATTCCTGTAGAGACAAAGGCTGAACCTCAACACTGTTCATTTTCTGTTTTATGGATCTTTGTTTGTCTTTTAGAAATTGTTTTTTGTATTATTTTCTTCTTGCTTAGAGAATGGGAAATTACATGTCACAAACCTAAAAAAAAGGAAGAAAAAAAATACTACTTCTCCCTAAATGGAGTTTTTTGATCTCAGGTTCCACTGACAAAGCATCCCAAAAGGCTCTTCAGAAAAGGCCGAGGATTCATGTTACAAAAAAAAGTAAAATGTACTGAAAAGCACGTCTGCTCTGGTGTCTTGTTCTTCTGCTATTCATAAAATTATTGACTTTCATTATTGAAATTAAATGCCTCTCATTTTGCATTCAGTCTTTAATGAATGTTTTTAATTTTGAACAAAATGTCAAACACAGAAACAGATGAAGTGTTTAATTTATTCACAATTCACTCTTTTTAAACCCAGTTAACCACCTATCAAACATAAATTGAAACATAATTCTGTGCTGCGTACAGCTCAGACTGGCATTTGCTAAAAGAAATCGCTTGATCCTAAATCTTGTAGCAGTTTTGTCGGGACATTTAGGCCCCGTCCACACGGAGACGAATTCGCGTGAATTCGTCTCACTTTCTTAACGTATTGGACTTTCGTCAAAATGGGGACGGTAAATACGGTACCCCAATATGATAACTTTTGAATACGGGTCCCAGAGTGGGTAAATCTGAATACGGTCGGAAAAACGTCTCCGTCTGGACAATTCGGCGGGTAATACGTGGGCGTTCACACCCAGTCACGACCACATGACCGGAATAAACAGCAGCCTCGTGCCCGTAGCATTCATTCATCACAAGACAGTAACCATGGTAACAACAGAGTAGCAGTGCTGAATGCATTGCTAAATATTATGGCGTTCTTGAAGGAATATCTATGGGTGTTACTTGCTCTTCATGTTATTGTTGTTGTTTGTGTTTGGCGTGCGTGTTGCGCCAGAAAAAAAGGGATGGGGGCACATGCACACTACTTCTACTATTGTTCTCTTGTATCTGGTGGGACTAGCTTACAGCGCACATAGGGATGTGGCATGTTAATTGCATCATTTTCAGCAAGCGATTCATCCCAATGCTGACGCTGATTTTTTAATGAAATGTTTCCATTTTTATGTGATATCTTTTTAACACGGTTTCAAAACAAAACCCTTATCGTTTCCGTGGGGATGGGGCCTTAGACTACTTGGAACAGAATGCCCATTTCAGTCATAGTGGCAAAAATGTGCGACTCCTTCAATTTAGGAACATGTATTCATTTACTCCAATGCCTCGATTCCCATCCCTCTGAGTTGAATTGATTTCTTGCACAAGTTGTGTTAACCCTTGGATCCTTGATCTATTTTTTCCAACCAGGCATCATTAGTACATGTGCACTTCCTCTTGTGTACTTTTCTATGGCATCAGGATAGTGCCATAAAGCACTCACACAAGGAAACATTAATTTGGGCGTATGGTAATATGTCACATGAGTAAATATGAACTGCGAGTGCACAAATTATCTCTGCACGCGAGCACACAGATGGAACTGCTCCACTCGCAAGAAGAAACATGCTCCGAGCGAGCAGAAATCTGTGACCAGCGCCAAACTACCATTAGGAGGCAGTAGTACCCTCGAAAATCACTGCACTCTCTCGAAGTTTATCTCTGCTTGCGCACAACGTTTTTCTCCTCCCGTGAATCTCTACTTGTGGGGGGAGGGAACCAGGGGCCGGTACTAGTTGTTCTGTGATTGGCAATTTCTGAAGAGCACAGTTTGATTGACAGCTGTTCAATCATGTTCCATGATCATTTCTCACCAGGGGCTGCAACGTTAGTGATAATCACTTCCCAATTACCCTACCCCCCAAAGGGGAGGGTAAAGGTAATTTATGCCAGCGTGGCGAGTACATGGGATATGCTATGTTATTCACCGCCACAACGCAAGGGGCACTCTCACGAACTTACTAGGATTGTGGTTAGAGGCGTGTGGTGGGTGGAGTATTTATCTTACGGTTACGAAGGAAGAGAAGGTCATATAACAACAATGGCGACTAGATGATTGCGCACATTGATTGAGATGCAGCTGATAAATGTAGAAATTGAAGAACTATTGGTAACGGAGCTGGCAGAGAGGCGAAGGAAGCGTCAACAATGGTGCTCATGTACACAAAACAAGATGGAAGGTAGGGAAGTGGAAGTGCATGTCGAGCGAATGTAGAATGGATCAATCAGAGGCCTCTTTTCTGGGCTTCTCTGCGAAGCTGTCTGCGACACTGTCTGGTTAAATCTTTTGGGAGGTGCGTGCAAAGTGTCTGCGATGGGGGGTGAAATGTCTGTGATGCATCTTCGACATGTCGCAGACGATTTGGCTTCTGAGCATAAATTGGCCTTAAGGGTACTGTTTTTGTTTGTTTTTTTTGTCCGTTTGCTTGTCAGAAACTACGCAAAAATTACTCGACCAATTTCCATGAAATTTCAAGAAAGGTGCGAGGTAGTCCACAATAGATCCCATTAAATTTTGGTGAATGTAGGTCAAAGGTCAACCATCACCAAAATGTGTTTTCTCAATAATAATAATAGATAGGGAAAATCAGTAAAATGTTTGCAAGGGGTGGTTTGATGTGCCTGGCACCACTTGTTTCAGTAGAAATTATTGGGTTTGAACAGGTGGAACTGAACAGACCAACATTAAAAATCTTTGCAACATGGACATTTAAACAGACATTTAAACACAATACAGGGAACAAATTTATGGCAGCATAACTGAAAACCGACCATATCAAACATAATACCTTTTTATATAGGTATTAAATGTAGATATTTACCTTCAAGATTTTAGACTTTTTAAGACCCCATGGGAACCCTGTATAAATGTCGAGTTTCAGGCAAAAGGAGAAAGAAACCATACCTCTAGAAGTCTCTTCCGGATTGAAGCCTCCTTTTCGAGCTGGGCCTGCATCATCTCCTTCTGTTTGCTGGTTAGCTGCAATTCATCTTTGATACCTTTTTTCTTCTTTAGCTCCTGGGTAACCCACAAGAAAAAAAAAAAAAAGAATCAACATGTGGTACATATATTGACATCAAGGAAAAAGAGTGATTTTAGGGACTTCATTTACCTCTTGTAACTCCAGTTCAATGATCTGTTCCTTATAGGAATAAGCCTTATTTTCTCTCTTCATGTTGACTTTCTTGGTGCTTTCCTTCTGGGCACTGCAGTAAAAGTAGAATTAGAACAGCTGTAAACCTTAAGACCAGACAACAGAGTGATTTGGTGATAGTGGATCAACAAGGAACGTCCGAGTTACCTCTGGATGATGCTCTTGTCATACAGCTCTCCGTCAGGTGTCAGCATGATGGCGTACTCCTCCCTTGTGACCTGAACCAAAGCGGGCGTGGAAAGCCACTCAGTCACATGACTCATCACTCGTGGCAGCAGTTTGGTGGGAGAGAGGCCGGAGAGAGCACCAGCTGCATTTTTAACCGCCTGAAGAAACACATACAAGCATATGATGAGAATTCTATTGAAAATCCCTACAAACCTTCAGGTATTCTGCACATTATTCAACACTTCATCATATCATCTACAGTTCACATACATCGAGCCATTGTAAATGACCTAATATAAAAAAGATACATATGACCACATTGTGATGTATGTGAGCTTGATTCAAAGTGTGACACTGCCAAAGCCTCGCTGCTAAATGTGCAAGACATGGCTGCAAGAATTGACCATAGACAGCAGGAGAGGTGAGAAAAATGCTGAAGAAACAGTTTAGAGTGGAAGCAGAAGTTATCTACCAAACATATTAATTGGTGACATTTAGAGATAAAGACATTTAATCTCTGCTTATAACTCAATTTCACCCCAAAATAGTATCCGGCAAATACATTTTTAATTGGAGCATTTGCTTCTCTCAGTGTTATTCCAGTGCGTTGGTGCAAAATGGTGAATTTGAAGTACCTTTTGATTGTAAAAAATCTTCCATGTCATAAATCTCACCTGATTGTCAGCATTGACCTCCAGCAGATGTGGCAGAACAGCCTCCAGGTTGTTTTCTATGAATTCCTCAGCTTTTACATTCATTGAGGAGAGCAGAACAGGCCAGAGGCCACGACGAGCTTCGACTGAAAAAACAAGAATCAAGTGATCATCAACTATCTCTCACATGAAGAACTAGAAAAGCACTCGGAGCGCAGACCTCCGCCAAAACATAAGGGCACCCCAATTTTTCGAAAAACCATGATAAAATTCACATTCTGGATCTGATCCGGATCAATCTTGGTGATGTGACAGGAAACCACCCCCTTAATAAGTGTCTTTAATTTCAGAAAGATCAGTCAGTAATTATTCGAAATATTGAGGAACAAAATTTTACGCTCCCTTTACCACAATCTCATCTCATCTCATTGTCTGAACCCGCTTCAACCTCACTCGGGTCACGGGGGTCACATGGAGTCTATCCCAGCCACATAGGGAGAAGGCGGGTTCACCCTGGACAACTGACCAATTCATCACAGGGCTGAACATATCAACAAACAACACTCTCACATTCACACCTATGGACAATTTAGATTAACCCATTAACCTATCAGTGCATGTGTTTGGATG
>JAPTYR010000008.1:17280394-17291776 GCA_029814505.1 Siphamia roseigaster | reverse complement strand
ACAGATGCTCAAAAACACTCAAAAAAATGCAGAAATGTCATGTCGATATTCAAAATCACTTAAACACAAAGCTTAAGACAATTTAGACTCATAAAATTCATAAATGTATCCTTAGTTTCCTTTCAGTAGCTTTGTGATTCACTGTACATCATTAAAATATGTTATCCATCTTCTAGAATTAGCCTTAACATTTTATAATAAACTCCGATTTGTTATTTTGCTTTGAACATTTAAAAAAAAGTCAGAAAAACAAAGAAAAGATTTTCACTGACCAACTTAATTGTATTTTGTAAATGTATACATAGAAACTTGTTATTGTGAGTCTATGAGAGAAGATAATAACATAAAATGGGTTTTAGTAAGTGATTTAATAGAAGTTCTCATCTCTTTGGGTAGGGCCAAGTGCTGTGGACCTCAACTTTGGTACAGTTTAAGTCTCTGAACAATTAAAATTTTCCAATGATATATCTACAGGAACAAATGAAGAAACCTACCTGTCAGCTGAGAAAATGACTCCATGAGACCAATTCCCAGTCTCTCTATCACAGTCACACTTTGTGTTCTCAGATATTGCTGTAGGACTGGGTGGATGACCTTCTGGCATACAAAGAGATTCACTCCATCTTGAACTACCTGTTTTCCTATCTCCAGGAGCTGATCCAGGATCTGAGAGTCTGTATCTGCATCACCATGTAATTCAATGTCCCCGTGTCCTAGTTCACAAAGGTCCCCAGCAAGAGATGCACTAAACAACACAGTGCATAGAGATCTACCTTGTACATTTTCTGCATTAAGGAAGAAAATGTCAGGCATGTCAACTAGCAAACCTGGAAACACAGCAGAGTCTAGTACAGGATGACCTTCAACAGATACAGTCAGTGTCTTGCCAAGTCTGGCAACAGCAGTGTTATTACAAGGAACAGTCAGCAAAAAAGCTCGAACAGCCAATTTACTGATATGAAGGACCTCTGGCTCCGTTAGCACACATGCTGGTTTGCTGGAGATGACACTATAAGCTAAAGTGATGAAATACTGACTGCTGCAGAAGTCCAGTTTCACTTTACATCCACAGTTTTCTGCTTGAAGGTAAGTGGTGCACAGACCCAGCAGGTGCTTGTTTACTCTGATGGACACATTTCTTCTGAGTCCAGACTGCTTGGCCTGTTCAAGAAGAGTCAAACAGAGAATGGCAGTAAACAAACCGCAGTCACTAAAACGAGACACGTGGTTGAGGACTGAGGTTCTTATTAGATTTATGAAAGGTTGTGATGAGGACAAGGTTGAAAGGAGCACTGAGGAGGTGGAGGTACTGATGATACGCCCCCCGATGTTGTTATGAATTTGTTTCAGTCTACCTGCAGGACCAAAGCATGAGTTCAGAAGCTGCTTCAGAAGACGAAGCTTCTTACAAATGTCACTGTTGTCCAGGGGAAGGTCCGTACAAACAGATGGAGATTTCTTTACGACTCGAGACATCGCTCCAATAAAATACTGACAAAGCCGCTTCGCTTCAGGACGATTACAGGCACCGTAAGTTTAAGTTATCTGCGATATCCATTTGCCTAACATTAACGGCGATTATGCCTCTTGTAAATGTAAGCCACATTCAATAGAAATCGCTAACTTTGCTGCTTCCGCTTTGATTGACCACAACTCCTATAGAGCTGACCGTACAACTGCCTGATCTTAATTGCATTTGTTTACGAAGAAATAAATTAAGCATTCCATCAATCACGTATAAAATCAAGCTATACTCTGAAAGTTATTTTACGTACTTTGAAATTAAATTTAAAATGCAAATTAACGAAATTTGCATTTGATATTTGTTCATTCTTCAACAATGTGCCAGTCGTTTCCATGGCATCGACGATGGCGTTGGGTCCTTTAGGGTCTTACTTGAAAGCTTTCGCTTATCCTACTGAGACTGTGTTGAGACTGTTTTCATTAATATATACATATAACCATAGTATTTACACTTACTCTGTTAACTGCGGCTGAAATGAAGACGACGGGTTCCACCGGTAAATTGTTCTGACAATCGTGGGACTACAAATGTACTCTGACGTCATCTTTTGGCGCCCGAGAATTTGACAAACATTTGAAAGTGTTGGCGGTATGGACCTGGAGTGACTGAAATAATCTTAATGTAGCAACAGAAAGAAATACGCTGTTATATAGTCGCTTCTATTTAGTTTATTTAACTAACGTATTCTGAAGTCTTTAAGTTACTCGACAGTTTAGGTTGGTTACTGACTGTTATTATTGTAGAATACAGTAGCAATTGATACATCCATAACAGAGTGTTCGAAGGTCAGTAAAATTTACAACAGGATTTTATACAAGAATAAAATCAGAGATACAATCTGTATTTGGTATGTGCAATTTGGTGTAGTTGTATTACAATTGTTTTGGACAAGACCAGAATTGGGAGTTTTGGGAAATATTCATACGCTTCCACACATAAAACAAAACATTCCAAAACATAATTCCTCATAATGACAAAGTGACATAAATTTGTTTAAAACTCTTGAAAATTTTTAAACGAACAATGTACATTAGTATTTACAGCGTTTGCCATGATGCACACAAACCTGTTTCCGCCCATTAGGCTTCACATGTTTCTACAGATTGATTGGAGTCCAATGTGTCAGTGGCCAATTCAATTCAGATTCCTCCGCCAAGGAACGGGGGAGTTATCTTTTTGCCGGCGTTTATCTGTGTATTAGCAAGATAATTAAAAACGTTATGGACGGATTTTGTTGAAAATTTCAGGACATGTTGATACTGGCACAATGAACAAATAATGATGTGAAAGTGAAACATGTCGCTGATTTGGGAGGAGGGACTGGTTTGCCTTGGCGGAGTCTGCGCTCTAAGTGCTTTTCTAATTGAACATGATTTAGAGTTACAGTTCTGAGGAAGGGGACAGAAAACTTTCAGCAGCATTAAAGGTTCCAGTGAAGTCAGTGGGCTCCATCATCTGGAAATGGAAGAAGTTTGAAACCACTAGACTCTTGCTGGAGCTGGCTGCCTGGCCAGGCTGAGTGCACTGCAGTAGAACAGGGATCACCAACCCTGGTCCTCAAGATCTACTAATACTACATGATAAGCTAATCATCAAGTTCTGCAGAAGCCTGATAACGAATGTCACGTGTGCTGGAAGAGAAGAGGGAAGTGTCTGAAACAAGCAGGATAGTAGCTCTCAAGTTTCTGGGTTGGTGACCCCTGCAGTAGAAGGTCCTTGTCAGGGAGGTGACCAAGAACCTGATGATGACTTTGGCTGAGCTCCAGCATAGCTGTGGGGAGAGAGAAAGATGTGTACCAAGGGATCCTTGATTAAAAACCTGCTCCAAAGTGCTTTGCTGGGGACAGATTCATCTTTCAACAGGACAATGACCCGAAGCACACAGCCAAGATAATAAAGCAGTGGCTTCAGGTCAACTCAGTGGATGTTCTGGAGTCACCCTGCCCAGACTCTGCACTGACAATTGCCATCCAACCTGAGGGAGTTTAAAAGGTCCTGAAAAGGGAAATGGGAAAAACTGCCCAAAAATAGTGTGGCAAGCTCATTATATTCATATTCATATTATATTCTTGAGTCTGTAATTGTTGCCAAAGGTGTATCAACAAAGTATTGAGCAAATGAAGTGAATACTTATTCTACATGTTGTATTTTTGGTTTTTAATGAATTTGGAAAAATCAGACTTTTTTCACCTTTTCATTATGAGGAATTGTTCGTAAAATTTGGAGGTATATTAATTTAATCTGTTTTGGACAAAGGCTGTAACAAGAAAAGGTTAAGAAACAAAACAAAACAACAAACTATAGCACTATGAATACTTGGCAAATGCGCTGTAGATTATTGATAAATTTATCTCCATACACACTGAATGCTTACATGACATAATTTATTTGCACAGGCTGGCAGTTCAATTAACTGTACCTCTTATTTGACTTTTGATAAATATAGTTCAAAATCAGCCTCATCCACCAAAATGGTTGTGTTATACAACAAAATTTGTATTGTATCTGATTCAGATCCTACTGAAAAGCTGACAATTCATTCGACTCTAATCGTATTAACTAGGGTTTCCAGATCCCCTGATGTACAGTGATATACTGTCACAGTTCTGTGTTTTACTCTGCCATTTATTCTTTACCCAGACCTTATCAATTGTATTGTTCACAATGACTTCATGTTATTGTTTTAATTATTACCAGTGTATTGGAGGAATCAAGTTAAATGCAGGTTTTAATTTTAATAGGATATTCTGTTATCCATTTATTCGATTTGAATTAAAGCTGCACAACTTATCAAATAACAGCAATATTAGCTTGTACTCTTATATAATCACATGATCTTTTCAATATATGTTGCAGTTGTAATATAAATAATTAATAGAAGGAACTATTTATTTACAGCCGGCATGGATTTATTCCATAAGTGGCTGTGATAATAAAGTATTTTTAATTCTGTTTCCAGGTGCTGTTATTAACCTATCAAACTGTCTGATACATGACTCTGTTCTTTCAGCACCAGCTGTTGTACTCACTCCAATGGCTCCTTCCAAATTTGTTATTAAGGTAAGGGAAAATAAGATCTACTGTATGGTATGTTTGTTACATTTTCAAAACAACTAAGAAAGTAGGGAAAAGAGAAGGGAATCACAGCGGTTTACATAAAAAGAATCATTCTGACTAAAAAGAATCTAAATTGTGGGATTTTAGTTATAAGAATATTTGAATCAGAAATGTTTTTTTGTAATTGAAGCAGATATAAGTTTAAGATTGAACAAACTGTGTGTGTGTGTGTGTGTGTGTGTTGTAATTCCATAAGGTTTATGCTGTTAACTTTAAAGACAAACTGAATATTATGTTAGATTGATTACAAGAGTGGAATGTCTTGGTACATGTGAAAAGTGACTGGTTGTGTTGAAAATCTGGAAACTTTGCAAAAATGGATTAATGTTATAAAACAACAGAAGCATCTTTTCTTGCTTTTGTCTCACTATATGTTGTGTATTCTTCTGTTTGAATATTTTTTGTTTGCTTTCTTCAAAGGTTTTGTCTAAGTGGTGTTTCTTCAGCCACTAGAGGGCAGTGCAGATGCATATTTTCAGGATTAACCTCCACATTCTGATATTGTTATTCATCCTTTCTGGTCACCTTCTTCTGCAAGTCTAAAAGCTGACTACCTCCCTCAGAGCCTTTTGTTAATGGGCATAGTGATATGAAGCAAAGGAAACTCATTCTATTAAAAATCCAAGCCGTTCATCCTCTGTCTGATGCTTTGTTAGGAATAATGCGCATCAGATGTTTTTGTTAAGTGCAGCGAAAGCTTCTGGCCTCTCTTTTGTTGATGTTTCATTTATTGAGAGTTTTGGACGAGGGCTGCAGACATTTGCGCTGATCTCTCACATCCTCCGTAATGCCATGTGTGCCTAGTTGACCAGATATTGCATTCATTCCCTTTATTTGTTTCATATGCATGCCTGCATACAGGCCACCACACCACCACCACCCCTCAGCTGGTTGTGGGAGAGTAAAACCCTGGAGGTTCACGGAAGGTTCCTTCCCACTGGGCACATAATGATACTGTTGTGTTACTCTGCCTGAGAAAATGCAAAGAGCTTCTACCATGCTTAACCAACTAACCACAAACAAGTATGTTAGAACCGATCAGACCAAACAATAGCATTCAAGGCACTACCCTGGGCTCCTCTTTCACAAAACAAACACCATCACCCCCATGTTTTTTAATGTGTGACTAAACTACTCAGGGAATTAAGTCACGAAAATCTGTACAAACGGATTGTTTCACAAAGGCATGTTGCAAACGTTGCGTTTCACATGCCATTATAAGTAAGCTGTTCACCAGTGTGTTTTATGATCCTTTCTCCTAAAATATTTTTCAAAGCACCTCCCTCCCTGCTCGGGGGAGCTGCAGGAGGTGCTGCTATGCTTCTTTTTAAATAGGCTTAGGTTATATAGTGACCTGCCACTTCTCAGACCTCCCGAAAAGGGCCTGTAGGCTAAACCACTGATCCACTGAAGCGCTTGCTGTCTGCCAGGACATTACTGCTCAAGAGCCCTGCAGTCTGCCTTCTATTAGCAATATGCTCTGTTGACTCTCCCACTACCTAATGTAATAGGTTGACCCAGACACCAAAGTGGTTTAAAACTGAAAAATCTGAAGTATCACAGAACAGTTTAATGTCAGAGGTTTACGTGCTGTTTAGTGTTGTTGTCACTCTGTAGATGAGCTCATATCAGGCCACACATCATGCCTCTGTACACAATGGTTGTACTCTGATTAGAAACATTTTGACATTTTCCAGCTTGGGGAATCTTAAAAACCATGTGACGATGGTTAAAAAAGTTTTCATCTCCGCCGTGCTCCCTTGTACCTTACGCTGTCATACAGACTTCACTTTCTTAATGAACTCCAATAAGTTTCAACCTGCTATTTCTCTCCAACTACCAATTTTTCAAGGATGTTTCTGCTGAGTTTTGTTTGCCGAGTGTTACCTGGAGATATTCTTGTCTGTTCATGCTGCTGGAATTCCACTCCTGGGTTGTGTCTCTTTTTATCATCAAATAAAGAGGACTCAGGTGTGCTAACATTTACCTGAATGAAGGGAGCTTTGCACATAAAACACTTCCGCACTCTATCTGTAAATAACATTTGCCTCGGTAATAGAAGTCCCAAGTCTCGCTTGTCAGTATCTGGCAGTTTGAAAAATTGGAAAAGAGAATTGTATTTTTTTAAGGGGAAGCCCAGGTGACTCAGAGCATAGAGAGAGCTGGGAGTGAGACAAATAAAGCCTGAGAGCAAGGTTGTCACACCCACAGATCTAAAGAGCTCCCCTGGGTCTTTGCAGACTCCAGAAAGAAAGAGAGAATGTCAGAAAAAGAGTGAGACAAAGGGAGAGAGATGCAAGTTTTATTGAGTGAGACCGCATCTGCTGCCCCTGCTCTCCCAATGTAAACATCTGTGGCTGGTTAGTGTTAGCCTCTGAGCTAAGTGCAGTCCGAGCAGGTCTGGTTCTTATATAGCGCGATAGCAATGGCAAAGGGCAGTGAGGTGGGGAGGCGGCTGAAGCTGCTCATAGAGTTTGGGCCCAGTGCCCAACTTAGAGCAACATAGGCGGGAGGATGGAGAATGGGGTCTGGGAGAGAGATAAGGGAAGGTAGAGAGTGTTTTGGGAACTGAGAGTGATATAGACCAGAGCCCTGAAGACCAGAAAAGGGAAAGGAGTTGTCAGAGGGTTTGAGTCAGATTTTGTTTATTTACAAAAAGGAATAGAATGAAATTGCTTTGTGTACTGGTGGACACTGTGTGCAGATCAGGTCTCAAATGTTTAAATGTTTTGTCCTTGTTAACCCGTTGTTCTCCTTCAGGTTATGCTTATCTGATTGGCAGTGGGGAGAATTAGGATAGAGGAGTTGAGCTTAGCCTCAAGTAAAATTCAGTCCCATTCACTCACTGTGTGACAGCACACAAAAGATGGCACAATAAAGGATTTGGTATTAAGTAGCGCTCCTTGAAGCTTCTCATTCAGCCTTCAGCCTCTGTTCATAACTCTAAAAAGCCTGTGCAAGGTGGAGAACAAAGCAGCGCTGGCCCACTTTCGTATGTATGAAAAGAAAAACTTCCTCTAGAGCTTGGCTCTTTATCAGACCTTTCTTTCCGACAACAGCGACAGTTGCTCAGAATATTTTCTTAAATGTGTCAAAGAAAATAAAACAACATAGTTCGCGAAAACAATATATGGTGAAGTCAACTCGGTGAGGTCTATGAGGGTCTTGTGTAGGATACAGTAGAGTTTATAGACACATTTAATAGTATGTTTTGAGGGGGTCATTTCAAGTATTTACTTTGTATTTAGTTTCCAATTATTAGTGGACCATCCTGAGTTACAGATTGGTATGTTAAAGGAAGATAAGGCTCTTGTGCTCTGTGTTATTCAATCTACAAGTATTAGCTGCTTACAAAGATCTCACTAAAGAAAGCCCATTTGCCAGAGAAAGGTCAAGGGTCATGGCAGAGTTCACCGTATAGCTCCACTGGTCACTCTTTTTGCTCGGACTTCACAAATTTAGACCACATGATGTGATTGTAGTCAGAGCCTTTGTGTAAAATTAGATTCAACCCCCTCTTATTTCACCTTACACAAATGACCTGTTTTTTTGTTTGTTTGTTTTTTTAATATCTGCACTGAAAAAATACAGCTTAGACTCAAAAATCGGCATTTGATTAGAAATTAAACTTTCTATAACATCCTTGATTTTTTTTTTTTTTTTTTTTGGCCCAAGTAAATTGTTTTCTCATTAGTGTGATTGGATTAGTTTACATTCCTGACAAAATTCCCTTATTTATGCGAAGCTCAGGGAATCACATGCCGTTTTTGTGTGACGGGCAGACCAGTGTTTATCATTAATGTCCAGCTCTCAGCCGGGTCTTGTCTGCTGGTCTAATGTGATAAAAAGAAGTTGGTTTAAGGCCTGCTAGATGTCTGGCTTTCAGCCCTAAACATAGAGTCATTTAGAAGCTCAAGAACCACTTAAGGAGATTCACCCTGCTATGCCTCTCCATGGGGACTGTACCTTAAACGGCTTTTTTCATTCCCAGATGTTCATCAAATTAACCTCTAGCTGCTCTTTAAGTTAATGGAATTTTCAGCCATGTACACTAGCGCTCTAATCTTCTACTTGTCAAAGAGAATTGACACTTGTCATTTTAGTACATGATGCCAAACTTTCCTGAGACTAGTTGCACACTGTATACTAGTAGATGATATGTAAAACCACTTTAGGCCTTAAATGTCATATAGCGTAAAAAGAAAAGTGTCAAAACGGCACTCAAGTCCTTCCAAAGAAACCTCAGTGGGATTCAGCCTGTCCCACTTTTTGACTGACAAGGTCAGAGCCTCTGTTGCCAGGCTTTCCCACACACTGATAATTGTTGGAGGCAGTCAGCTGAGGCCGCCAGTCATCCGTGGACTGCTGTGAGACAAAGGGCAAAGGATGGATAGAATACTGATCTGTAGGGAAGAGCCGATAGTGACGGGCAACATGCACACATTTTATACACGAGGAGCTTGGACGTAAAGGGGGGGCTCTGCTATGGTCCACAGCCTTGTTGTTTTTGTCAAAGCATATCTTGTGCAACAATAGTTTTATTTCTTTTCCTCCTACTAAATGTTGCAACTTCTGTTTTAGTAGAGACAATATTATGCATTTAGCAATTACCTTTTGATGTGGGTATTTTGTTCTTTGTGTTATTGTGACTACAATATATTATTAAAGAAATCAGATGTTTTATTGCATGTTTGCACACTTGCAGGATCTCACATTCTGCAGAAGATGAATGCAAGATGAGCGCAATGTTTAAAAAAAAAAGACAAAAACACTTATCAGTCATATGGGGGCGCCATATCCTCTAGTTAATGTTTGAGCAAAAGTAAGGAAGCACACAATGTTGTTTTTTTTTTTTGTTTTTTTTTTACAGAGACAATTATAAAAGAAAACCTCTCAGAAGAAAAAGCTGTTTGCTCAGTTCCACAGTTTAGTGTTAAACCCTTTCTAATGCATCTGACACAGACTCACTTTCTAATCAGTTTAAAAGAGAGGGAGAGGAGACTATAAGAATTTGGAGTTGGGATGCTTTTGTCCAGAAGTGGGACACAAGTAGTAGCAGCCTTCTCCTACACACCCTGTTAATTCATTTGCTCACGTCATCCTGAGTGCAAGGCTGTAGGAACATCTCTTACGTCTGGTTGTAGAGTTTAGTCATCATGTCTGCAATTCTTTAGCCCAGGGGAGAAGCCTGGCTCAAAACAAGGCTTTTAGTGTGCATTCCCTGCCTTGCCTCTTCTGTTTTCTACACAGTCTCCTTTCACTTACATTATGACGCTGAATTTGTAAAAACTCCTGCTTCCATCTTATTCTGTAAAAGGCCTTTTGGTCCATTATCACTGTGGATTTTTGGTCAGTGTTTTTTTTTTGCTTCTCTGTGTCATGTTGTGGGTGGTCTTAGTCCATCCATTACTTCCTTGTCCTGGGAGAAGCGAAGTTCACACAAGACCCACATCCATTTGCTCTCTGCAGCGGGCAGCTTTTGCACTCATGTGTAAACCATAATCAGGCTAGCTGTAAGATGTAACGGCAACTTAACC
The DNA here is from genome assembly GCA_029814505.1 of Siphamia roseigaster. Taxonomy (NCBI): domain Eukaryota; kingdom Metazoa; phylum Chordata; class Actinopteri; order Kurtiformes; family Apogonidae; genus Siphamia; species Siphamia roseigaster. The sequence goes on along the minus strand of JAPTYR010000008.1, from coordinate 17,281,597 downwards.
AGCCGCGGCGTTTCTGGCCTCCCCATCCCTTGTAGCTTATTGTCGCTGACACAATGACGTACTGCTTTAGGAATCCTCTCTGCAGCCCAATACTTTCTACAGCACTCTAAAGTTGTAGTGCAGAAGTACAGATATGTGGAGTGCTTTAGAGTGGATATGTGGAGTGTTATCACTAGTCTGCTCTGAGGATAATCCTTATTTATATGGTGTATCCCTGAACATTGTGCAGCCCCCTGTGACCTGGGGCTGTTACTGTGTTATGAAGCTTGTAGATCAGGAACACACTTTTTAGACTGTGAGAGTAGAAAGGAACAGGCCATATTTTTCGTTAGATAGATGGTTAGACAGAGAAACTGGAGGAAGGGGAGTCTTGTGAGAGGCCTAGGGTGATGTTTGAGGACACAGGGGGTCGTTGTGGTTTGTCTCGCTGTCAATCACCCACACTCTGATTTCCTTTGTTGTCTGCAAGCTCAATGCCCCTCAGCAACCTGTGGCTGTCCTTTCTCTTTGTGTTACAGTGTGGGAACTTTGCTGTGCTGGTGGATCTCCACGTACTGCCCCTGGGCGGCCAAGAGGACGCCAGCTGGTTTACTACGGACCACATCGAGGTAAAGACACAGGGAGAAGGGTGTGTGTGTGAAAAAGCATGTGAGTGAATATGTAGCCTCTGTTCCAGTGGGGGCCTTTTCAGAGGAAGGCAACAGCGTGGAATCTAAAATGACTTTGAGCCTCGTGTCTTTTCTTCCTTAGGGTTTTCATTGTTGTAAAACACCATTTCCCCACTTTTCCAGTTGTAGAGTTACCTTATTGGCTTTGAGATTTCTTGGACTACTGTCCTGTTGTTTTGTTGTGACCACCTTTTAGCTTAAATGTCACATGTAGTAACTCCAAATTCACTGGAATTATACATCCACTGTTTTGTAGGAAGTTGCAGCTCTGGTTCGAGATTCTGTGGAGCAGAGAGTCAAGCAGTATTCAGAACTCCTCCACAACAGAAGATTGCCCAAACAGAAGAAAGAGCTGGCACCTGCTTCAGCTTTTCATGTTAAAGGTAACTTTGGAAACCTCCTTACAGTCCTCCAAAGCCAGACATGTAGGAGTCAGTTCCTCATTCTTGCCACTATTAGACTTAGACTTAGACTTCCTTTATTTGTCATTTAGATTTTCATCCCAACGAAATTTCGATGCAATGGCTCAAGCACA
>JAPTYR010000008.1:17260594-17280294 GCA_029814505.1 Siphamia roseigaster | reverse complement strand
CATTCAGTTCCTATATAGACCCTCACTCTGACTCCTGTTTATCTGACCTTTATGGGATTCAAACCCACATCTGTTAGTGTTAGTTGACTCTGCCATTGTAGTTAGTGGCAACACTGGCAACGATTGGTATATGAGGTTCTCCTGACGGTAATGATTGGTAGATGTTGGTGGGTGGAGCCTCATGACAAAACATCAACATGATTTGTGGACTGCAGAGGATTTTTTTTTTTTTTTAAATGTGAATATTTTGTCTGTACTGTTGTTGTTGTTGTTGTTGTTGTTGGTGAGTTCATTTTTATATGAACATTATTCCTGAGTTTCCGTGACATATTAGGGGAATTTAACAAGCAGTTGCAATAGATTTATTACAAATAACACCTTTAAATTTGCACCGTTACATTGGGTGAGTAACCATGTTAGTGCGCTGGCATTACTTATCCATAGAAGCGAAGGCTGTCATTTGTAAGTATTCATTCAAAGCTTTTAGCTCGCTGCACATGACAGACATACCTTCAGTTCCACAACCCCTGCATAAAAATAGGCACCTGGCTTCACAACCTGCCGTGCTTCGACCCTAATTTGTAGTTCTGCCCAGAGGCGGTTGTGCCAGCACGTAATTGAGCGGAGACTGATGTATGTAGAAGGTTAATTGAATAAAAGGGTGCATGATATTTATGGCTGAGATCTGTGGAGCATCATATGTGTGGGATAATTCAGATGTATGCATAGTGATAACAGGAAGGCAAATAAAACACATGGTTTCCATCACATCTGTAATCGACCCCTGCTGAGATTCATTTATAGGCATACAGGGCTTATATACATACATATATATATATATATATATATATAGAGAGAGAGAGAGCAGCTGCACAGACGCTTTTCGGTGCAACTGAGCTGTATGACATTTGGCTTTTCAGGGTAATTTATGGAAGGATGCACATACACAAACATGCAAAAAACCCACCGGACTTCGGAGAACGTCGCACATACGGCGTCTGGACTAGATTGCACCACATGAATTAATCATCCACAGCCACGCAGGGAAGAAAATTGTTCTACATATTGCAGAATTTAAAGCCAAATGGACTGTATTTCATTTCAAGCCTCATTAGTCAATAGAGGCCACAAAGCCAGTGTCTGGATCACCTTTGCCATTAGTGTTGCTATGATCTAACATTGACTGATCGGTTGCTTCTACTCTGCTTCTCACACTGACATAGCTTCAAAGAATGCAAGATAAGTATCGCTACAGCGCACGCCCTGGATATGACAGTGCAGATGGATTATGACCCGACGGGGCTGTGACTCGGGGGAACAAGGGAAGATGTGTTTTTAGACAAGCTTTATTTATTGGATTGATATAAATTATCAACACATCAGAATTCGCCCACGTAAACAGGCTTTGCTGACAAGAGAAGAAAGCCGACAATACAGTGCCACCGTGTCACAGATCCGGAGGGAGAAGCCATGAATGGTAAACAGCTTTAAAGACATTTTGCAAAATGCACTTTGTTTGTTGTCACATGCAGAGTCAGATGCAGAGTCAGATGAGATCAATATCAGTTTCATCTCTGTGCACTTAGTTCAACGACATCTGTAGCAAGCTCAGCGTAAAGACAAGAAGCCGGGGAGAACTACTTTCTGTTCCTATGGCTACTTAGGGCCAGCAGAACAACCTTAAAACGCAACATTAACATTACCATTTATAGCAATATTATGGCAAATGTTTTAGCAAAGTGCTGCTGATGCACAGATAGAGCAGACGCAGCATTTCTCAGAAGTCACGGTAAAGGGAAGGTTATGTGGAACAGCAGCAGAAGAGCAGTCAGAGCAAAGGGTTTGTGCCGTTTATTTAAAAACAATAATAATAATTAGAATCCATTCGGCAGAACAGAAAAGCACATGTACTGCATTCACTTGACATTAGAGTCACCTGACCTATTGTTAAAACGTCCAGTAAACCCACTAAAAGCCAATTAGGGTTTTATGTAAGACAGAAAGCATGACATTAGCTTCACCACCTGCTGTGCGACGTCGATGGTAGATATCCCCACACATCCAAAATTCTACTCCTGTGTGGACCGTATGGACTATGGAAGTGAAGTTAACTGGGTTCCAAGAGTATGTATTAGAATGACAGAAGTAGTACTTAAAATTAAATGGAATATTCTCTGGAACGTCAAATGTGAAATGAATGCGGGTCCTAAATAATAATAATTAGACTTAGACTTCCTTTATTTGTCATTTAGATTTTCATCCCAACGAAATTTCGATGCAATGGTTCAAGCACAACAGGATTTACCAACAGTATAGAAAAATAAAACAAGTAAAAAGTTATATATAACTGTATAATATATACACAATAAAATACTGTACAGAGACCTTAAAATTAAAAAACAGTTAAATAAACAGTTAAATAACAGTACGACGGATTGCCCTGAGTATAAATATAAATATATTGCACAATATAATATATAAAATACTGTAGCCCTGAGTGTGTGTATGAGTAGGGGAGGGAGGGGAAGTGGTCATGAGGCATTAAGCAGTCAAACATTATCATGTTTGTTTGTTTTTTATTCAATCAAAAACATAATCAAAGAAAAAGCACGATATTGTCCCTGATGCACCCTGTTTTCTCTGTAGTCACCACTCGTTGGTGTTAAACAATGTCCAACACAGAATGATAATATGTCACATTTATCACTGATTAAGTGAAAGGCAAGGCACATTTATTTGTATAGCACAATTCATACTCAGGGCAGTTCACAGTGCTTTACAAAAAGAGACAAGTTAAAAATACACAATTACAATTAAAACATGTATTTTTAAAATTTTTAAAGAGGAAATATATAATTAAAATTAAGAACCTCTTTTACAAGGGAGTCCTGGCCAAGATAGGCAGAAGCAATACAACACAAAGTTACAGTTTTTACGCAGTTAAATATACAACACACACATTCAACTATAAACAGTTGGTAAAAGAAAGCATTTAAGCAGATTACGAAACACAAATGCAATTAAAACATCATCAATGCAACATAAATAATAATCAATTAATATAAAGTAAATAAAGAGTTCAGATAGAAAACTGTCAGTTGTTGTGTGCACAGCTGAATACAGGGTACAGTTTTTAGCCTGAATTTAAACATTGTCAGTATAAGCAGTGAACTGTGTAATCTGTGGCTGAGTACTTTTTGTTTACCTTTAACTCAAGCAATTTAACCTTTTTACTGTATGTGTTGCTTTTCTAAAGTTTTGCCCAAGAACTTTTTCTACTAATGCATATCATTTCTAAATAACATTATAGACCGTGTTTGTCCCTAATGATCAGTTTCAGGATTACCCCTGCAAAAAACATGTTAGTTGATGTGTTTACAGGTAGTCATTACCTATGTCTTTCCCTTTTGGAATCTATTGAAAGTTGTTGTATTGCTGTCAGTTCAAGTAACATTTAGACTGTTTTGATTTCATTACTTCTCATTCCTCTGTAATGGAGTCATCTTAGTCTTCCCTCTCGTCTTAGGTGTGTCTATCATCAACTCCTAAATAAAAATGGTTTACTCTGGCTGTGAAGTTGAAACCATTATTTATTCTCTTGGACATGAGTGTAGGGATATGGCTGTGCATGGAGGTGGGCCATAGTGCTCTGCAAGCAGTGGAGGAAAGGAATTGCAAAACATCTTAAAGTATTTCATGGATACCTTTTTCAAGCAGTGTGGGAGGAAAGACAACAGAACTAGTTGGGACACGGTGACTCTCTACGCCCAGGGTGTGACCTGTGAAGGCAGGAGCTGATAGGAGTCTATATTGTATTGCACTGTTTAACTTGGCAAGTTTCCGCCACATTTTTACATGCAACATATAAGTCCATTAAAATGGCTAATGTTTGTTACATTCTGTTTAATGTGGCGGTGGCACACCTGTGTTTATCTGTAATCGGAGTGAACAAGATGACATCAAATACAACCCTGGCACATATGGAAGCCTATGAACAGAGAAAAATCAATAAATTATTTTCCAGTGTGAATAAGAACGCTCTGTTCATCGTTGCTCATGTGATGTGGGTACATTCCTGCTTCCACCCACACCCCCAACTGTGTGTTGTAAGGCAGACAGGTTTGTCACAGGTAGCAGTTAAGGGTAGTTAAATTGGGCTCGCTCAGCAGGGTAGGACTGATTGTGAGAATGGGATTACAGGGCAGTCGGCCCCATAAAGTTTCTCCTGTGGCTGCAGCGCTGCCTCTCACGCTACTCATCACTCATACAGTCATCTTCTCCACTGTGTTTTCATGTGTGTGCATTTGAATTCATACTTAAACACATGTCTATGTTTAACAACTATGCGTTTTCCTGGTGCGCAGTAAATATAAGTAAGCCTATCGGTAAATAGGTATCTGCATGTATACGTCCACTCATAAGAGTCAAAACCGGTGGGAATCAGAAGGAGCGATAGTGTGTTGGAGAGATATATCCTCCCCCTGGGCTAGGTGTGAACAGGCTGACAGTGTAAAGTTACTGAAAAGCCTGACTCATATTCCCCATGACAGACTGAGGAGAGACAGACATCTCTAATGATGGAGATCACAGACTGCGACTACACACACACATACTCATACACAAACTTACATGCACACACTCACTCTACTGTGTGAACAACGGGACTATCAGTATTTCAGCAGTGAAATATGCATGTTAAAATGATTAAGCTCCTTACAGCTTTGCCAAATAGAATGTAACCAGTGGAACATGACTCCATACCATATCCAAGAATTTTCCCTTTGCAGAACATGAAAAGCTATAGCGCCTCAAACAGGCCTACACAGTTCATGTGGTGTAGTCCTATTAAAGGTCTTAAGTGAGTGTAATGACATTCTTGGTCTTTTCATTGTCCCATGTGAGGGAGGCGGCGGAGCTGTAAAGGTGGAGACTGTGACTGTGAGAAGTGAGCAGGCAGGCAGGAGCCATAAAAAGGGGAGGACAGACTATAGGCTTAGGGAGGGAAGCCTAGCAAACCTCAGGGCGGGTATTAAGTATTGGGGTCGTCTATTCTGCAAGCAGGTCAAACGCTAACCTGCTAATCCTCAGAGGACTTTCAGTCTGTCCAGTGCAGGGACTGGAAGTTGGTTTTCTGCTTCTATCTGTGTGTGCGTGTGTGTGTGTGCGTGTGTGTGCTATTTGAGAGCGCAATTGGATTGGGTATCCTGGTGTGAGTTGTGTATGTGGTGAAACATGCGCACAGGCGTATTGCATATAGGAAAAGGTGTTGGGAAGGGTACGAGTGATGTTTGGTCCAAGAATAGTCAGTGTGGAGTGTGGTGCGATGGTATTGAGAGGGGGGTGTCTTGTATGAGGCGGTGTTTGAGCTGGTGCCAGTGTGAAATCACAGGGGCTTCCGCCAACAGACAGCAGTAAGAACACCGTAACAGCCTCAGCTGTTGGCACTTCAAATGAGCCATCAACAGCTTTTAACATTCCAAGGCCCTTCAGTGCAAGTGTTTGTATCGGAGTTATCTGTATGGGTTATTGTATTTATGTATGTGTGCTTATATGTGTGTATAGCAACAAGTGCACATGTCATACAGGGGCTTATCCCATGTCTTCTGCCAACATAAATCTAAGACATTTCTTCAAATCTCAGCTGCAGAGGTTATTTTCCAACTGCAGCCCTCCCCTTCGTAGTTCTTTTACTCTGGCTACTTGAGACTTCATGATTAGCTCATAGTGATGTGATTTATTTATGTTTTTAGAGAGATGAACAGAAGGAACTTTTCCCACCAACATCTTGGCTCTCCACAGGCAGAGTGGACATGCTAGACTTTAGAAGCCCAGGGAAGTGGAGCTTGGGAGAGGCCTTTTGCATTCTCCCTGGTAGACCGTGTTGAACACACCCACATTTCTCAGAGTAATTACAGATTGAAAATAAGTGGATAATAGGTTCTCTGTGTTTATGGAATCCATTTTTTGTAATACAATATTTGATTAAGGAAGCCAGTGGTTTTGCTCTGTAAAAGCAACAGTGTCTTATCTTCATGAAGGTATTAGTGCTTAGCAGCAAACCCAGTAATATCAGGCAGGCCCTTCTCAAGACAACATGCTGCACTAACTATTACAGTCATTTTAACCCTTTGTCATAGACTGTACCTTATTTACTCATGTAGTGTATTGTTTTACCTAAATGGGCTATTGATTTTCCGGCTTGTAATAGAAGTATGTATTTGTGTGTATATGTGTTGAGTGTAAACCGAGAAGACCCATTTTGCACGGAGTTTAGTTAACATGCCATTTCAAACTGCCAAAGTACATTACCAGATGTCTTGAGTCTACTGTTAATATTGATTCAGCTGCATTGATCTGACCATGTGAGGCAGAGCGGCTCTGTATGGTTTTTGACTCTCAACCAGTCAGAGGAGATATAGAAGCTCTGGAACGGGTTCCAAGTGGTACCTAGAGCTCATTTCAGGCCATAGCAGAGCTGGGTCCTTCTTCCTCTCCTTGCACAGGTGCCAGGGCTTAGGGGGAGGGAACACCTGCCAGCCTGTTTCCCCATGGCCACGGCAGGCTAGAGAGGCATTTTCCCAGGCTCCCCAGATGAATGGTCACTAATAGCCGTGGGAGAGGGCTTTGCGAGTGCTGCACAGTGTACCACTGACTCCTCTTGGCAGCTCTATGAAGGGGGCTTAAGGCAGCCTGGCTATGGCCATCGCGGGAAAAGCACAAGTGTTGCTGGATAGCTTTACTGTTGGAGAATGTGTTTACGAATGACCATCTCCCTCCCAATAAAGAATGCGGAGGATGTGGAGAGACTAAAAGGAAGACAGTTAATTTTTGTTCCGCCATGTCATAGGTTTAGTTTTGGCCTCACTGGATCCGTAAAGGTTTATAGCTCCAAGGCAGAACTCTATTTATCCGCTACATGTGAAATGCTCAACTACATACTGTATTGTCGCGTGTTTATGTCCACTTTAAACTGAATCACTTCGGTCCAACCGCACTGTCTGTTCCTGTTACAGTTCAAAGCAAAGTGAGAAAAGCAGTTTTTGTGAGAACCTGTTTCGGTCTACTTTGTTTCTGCTCAGTGCTACCACAGCTATTACTATTTATATGAGGCGCTGTTATGTGAGGGACTGGTCTGTAAATAGATAGGCATGCCTGTGGCAGAGTTACCTGCCCTGTTCTATGTTACTGGGCGTGAGGCAGGCTGGGATTAAGGCAAGGGGGAAACAGAGACCTGTGACAGGAACAAAGGAATTCCAAGGCCCGGGCTGGAAATGGATCCTGATCAGAGTAGTTGCTCCAGCCTGCATGCCCCTCTCCTTCTCTCTGCTCCCTTCCCTGGCCCCTGCTGTGCAACCCCCTTCCCCCTGGTGCTTTGTGGTGTTGCTGTGGCTCTTTAAATCCTTCCTGTAAGCCCCTGGCCTTACTCAGCAGCAATACATAGGACAGTCTGACTCCACTGTTAACCCCTGTACCTATTATTGCACTTCCACATACACCCTCTCCTCTCCTCTCCTCTCCTCTCCTCTCCTCTCCTCTCCTCTCCTCTCCTCTCCTCTCCTCTCCTCTCCTCTCCTCCTTTGCATTTTCTCACTTTCTCCACTTTTCCCTCTCCACAAGGTCAGCTGCACTCTCTTAGGACACAACCACAATCCCCACCATAGCTGTCACACCACACTCTTTTCCCATATAATTAAGGCCTGAGCACAGATCACATTCATGTGACTGTTCCTCTTTACCACATTCTGGTCTCGGAGACGGGACACACTCTCTTGAACTCATGAAAAGTGCTCAGCCTGACCAGAATGCCTTGTTTTAGGAATTACTGAAACAGTTCATAGGATCTCCTTGTTTTTCTTTGTTCAGTGTGACCCCGGCTTTGGTGAACTCAGTGGGTTTTCTTGTGGGCAGGTGTCCTGGTGGTGCCATCTTGTGTGGTATGGAGCATTGTGCCTAGGAAAGTCAGCCTTAGTCAGATTACGTTCTTGATTGATTTTGATGTTTACAGTCTCGCAGATATGGACTGCATCAGACGGTATATCCTCATGTTAAACTCCCCTTTTTTGTCCGTTAAATGTAGTTTTTGGTTTGTCCTTTCTGAGTTACAATGGAAGCGTGTTGGTGTAGCATGGAAGAGGAAACATGAATGTAAATAGCCTACTTTAATGATACAAAAACAAAGATTCTTATTTTCATCATGCATAATATAGTAATAAAAACAGAACAAGGGATATTCAATTTATTCAAATACAATACAGTGCAAAAGGCCTGGGCCATCATTAGGTTTATTGGTCTAGTACATTTAGAAAGACCACATATATACATTTCTCAATCTGTGTATTAAGATACGATCTGGATATATGGGAAGTATATACAGTACGGAACAGTAAAAACAAAAGTTTCAGGGAAAATATGCTTCTTTAAACCAACGTGGTTTTATGTATTATGACCTCCCTTTGCTCTTAACATGTTTTTAACTCATTTCTTCAGACATTGTAAGGATTTTTGCATTAATTTTCTGATATTTTATACCAGGTTTCATTCAACACATCTGATCTTTCTCTGCTGCTTCTTGTCATGGGGTCAGGGGTCACAATAAATATTGCCTTTAACCCTAAGAACCCATTTAGTTCAAATTTTATGTGTGCATTTAAAGGTGTACATATTCCCGGATATTCATTTTGTTGTGGTATCTGATGATTAGAGAGTGAGAAATAAAAACATACGCTGTTTTCAACTCTTCAAAAACAAAAAAGCTAAAGCAGCCAAGGACTTTTGCATAGTACACAATGGACCATTGACTCCTGTAAAAAGTCTGTGTCCTACATATTTTCAATATATATTTTAAATCACAACTTCTATCAATTCAACATTCCATTTTTCCAAGTCAGCTCCTGTTAAACCAACTCGAGTAGAAAGACTTATATAGAATCTTCATGTGTGCCATGGTTCATCAGCTTGGATTTATAAACACAGACTAGCTGATATACAGAGTACCCAGCCAACAAAGATAATGTACTTCCAACCAGACCTTGATCTGAGTTTTAAAGGGCCAGAAAAGCACATAACTTAAGTCTACAATCAGCACCACATAACATTAATCCAGGAGCTTTATGCAGAACATGCAGTTTACATCTTCCTCATTTTGAATGCTGTTTAATATAAAAAGTGGCAGCATTTTGAGAGATTTGTGGCCTTCTTGGCTAATTATGTTATAATGATGATTAAATATGACATTTTGTATTGTGAATGCATGTCTGTCATCAGATTATGTTTCTGAGAAATAGATTTTTTTCCCTTGGTAATTGTTCTGTGCTCCAAAATGCTCCCCACCACTTTAGTCACATGCTGCATTATGGGTTGGCCTGAGCTACCATGCTGCGGCATATTTTGTAACTGCGATGAAGGGGTCACCCAAATGTTAAATTGAACACTCATGTGCAAATATTGTTTCAGGTGGACGTTGTGCAGGATGATAAGGCACAGTGCTCTGCTACAGCCGTAGTTACAGTTACACACAGAGAGTGATGTCCTTCCAGGAAAGCCCCCACTTACATATGGGTAACTTCCTCATGCTCTCTTATCCTTCACCACTCCACCCCTCTCTCTTGCTCTAAGCCCCGACTCTCCACCCACACTTGAGGACAGAGGGAGGGGGTCCACATCAAAGCAGAGATGTCAAAAGAGCAGGATTCTTCAGGCACTGATGTCTGACTGTCCTGCTGATTCAACTCCTGTTCATAAAGGGGTTGCGTGGGAATGAAGTTTTCCCGACACACAGTCACTACATTTACATGCTCACAAGGAGCACAGTTAATGGAAGAAATCAGTTTATGGCAGGAAATCGAAGAATGTTCCTACAAGCGCTGCAGTAACCAGGTTACTGTAAAATCTACATTTACACGCATCTTGTCAGTAAACACATTTTCCTTCTCCTCAGTGCCATGTTTTTGAAACAGTCCTGGCATAAAATAATTAAATGACCTTCAAGCATTAATGCTATATAATGCTTCGGTATTAAGGGATTTTTCAGCTTTTTTTTTCATCGAGGCATTTGGCAGAACTGACTGTGACACCACGTTTTCCCTTGTTTTGCTTATGAGTCTGAACGTTTAATTTTAGACCTCGACTTCAGTTTTAATTTTAGTCAGGATTTAGTTTGGATTTAAGTGCTTTGCCAACAAGAATGAACCGCAGCAATCAATCATCTCTACTTTCTATCCAGTTACTCTGCTGCCACAGTGATACTGAAGTGATGTCTTTTTCTAGCACATCTGCAATTGCAAAAACACCGTTGAGACACCAAGTTTACATGCCGTGTACAATACAGTAAATCCACAGAGCGATGACACACCTAAACTATTGGATGGGAAATTGATAAAATTCCTCCACATCGAAGCAGAAATACTTACTGGTTCCTCCATGAGTCACAACAATATGGGCCGCGAGAAATGCGGATGGGGAGAAGACGTAGGTTACGTATGTATAGCTGTTTTAATGATCTCCTCAGGATATGGCTGAAGTTAATGAAGTCTGTTCCATGGGGGCTTACCTTTGACCTTGGTCTCAATGCCTCTCACCCTTGTCTGTTCCATTTTATAGTCCCAGTCACTGTTGATGCCTTTTGGTTTGTTGACTTTTCTTTCCTTTCATTGTTTTCTCAGGAAGTGGTGAAAGCAGCGGGTGTGTGTGTGCATGTGCGTGCATGCGTATGTGTGCGTGCATGCGTATGTGTGTGTGTGTGCGTGTGTGTGCTGAAAGTACAGTACTGTAGCCTTGGCACTAATCCTGTGGAGTCTGTGTCTTTTTTCAGCAGTTGTTCTGTGGTATATTACAAGATGGCAGAAGTCTCCTATACAAGCGGTTACAATATTATCTACCGCATTTCTAAAAACATGGCGTGCTGGCTTGTTTACTGTTTGATTTGACCTGTCATAATATTGTTGTGCATTGCGTTTCAAAACAATTAAGCAAGACCATCTCCTCTTGAAGGAAATATAAATGAAACCCTTTAAAGTCTCTACGCTGCAGATTCGGGTATTGCACCACTGTGGTCCACAGTTGCCACAGAAAGGGGCCACTCATTCCCAGAGGAGGCACCAGCAAACTGTTTGTGAGAGAGAAACATGAATGTAAGCTTAGCACGAGAGAGCCCGGGCAGATCGCCAAGAGAAACTCTGCGCTGTGCAGGACGTTATAAAGTTGGAGCAACAGCTGATGTCTCGGGCCATGCTGTTTCACTGGTTCCCAACTCTGTGTCCAGACGTCCCTATCAAACTTGTCCTGGGAATTGGCAAGCGCAACTCACCAGGGAGAACAGTGAGAATAGTTGTAGAGCTAAACATGAGGATAAAAAGTGTAACGAACTAAATCAAAGCTTCTAAAAACACAGAAACCCATGAATGTGAAATGAAAGATGTTTGCTTCCTGGTCCCGTCTGTACCAGAATGGGCAGAGAAAACAAAACACAGATACAGATCTGCATTCCTTCTGGGTAGACATCCAGAATGGACAAAAGATGACCTGGGCTTTGCTATTTAAAGTGGAGCAGAATATTAGATTTTCTCCCCAGTCGAAGCATGATGCAATATATTGTACAAACATGCAGATTTAAGAGGTGGACTGCTTTAGCTCTAGACATAATACAGTCAAAGAGAAGCATATGTTCTCATAATGTTTGTACTTAAATATGTCATTGGATGGACAACATGTCCATCCAGTGTTGTGTGGTCTTAATTTTGACCCGAGTTAGGTTTTTGTTGTGTTTGTTCTGTTCTAATTCACTGGGGATCTGAAACCGAACACTGATGTTAATGTGCCATCTTGTAGATTTGATTTGAAGCTAATCTTGTGATTTGCTACAGTTAATCCTCCAGCTGCTTTGTGATCCTGTACATATCAGCCAAATTAGCATGCTTTAAAAAAAAAACAAAACAACAACAACAACAACAGTGGAATGTTTTTAAAGGGCTGTACCAATCACCCTGCCTCATTCCAAATGGGCATGTGTTTGCTTACTAAGGATAACATTTAAAACAAAAAGCCTTGAAAATTACCACAATGGAGATCACAAGTGACTGGTGATGACAGACGCTTCAGCTAGTTTTTGCTTTTTAAGAAAAAGACCCTGTGTAAAAAGAAATTGAATCCTTTTTCTCCCCAGAGCCTAACATGAATATAAACTCCATAAAATTAAAGCTTGGTCAGTAGTCCCTGTTTGCTGACATAGAAATTCTAGAAATGTAATTCAGTAATTTTGATTTAGATATTGCTTTGCAGGCTCCATGTAGGGTGTAAACACATCAATCTGTAAAATAATTATTAATTTGTAATTTCTTGGTCAAAGATTTTTATTTTATTTTATTTTTTTCAAAATGTTGTTTATTGCCGCTCGAGTCCATCCGCCAATATCTAAGGTGTGTCATGTTTTGTTTGTTTTTGCGAATCTGCAGTCAGAATATGTCCATTGTTTTTTAACAGAAGTGATTATTCAAAATGTAAATGCACAATGTAAAACATGAAAAACATTTTGCAGGGGAAGTAAGAACAATGCCTTCTGTAATTTCGATAAATAATTATTTTTGTAATGTTATTTTTAGTTTCAGATATTAGGTTTTTATATTTTTCTGAGTTGAAGCTCAGTGACTGTCAAGTTCAAGCTCTTTCATTAGCTAAAAGATCTTCTCACAGCATTAAATTCTAATTTGGCTCCCGAACATTCCCACCTAAACATGTTTTCACAATAATAACAGTTTCACGCTCTTGTCTTCAGAAAAATGCTGCCTGTAAATTGTTTAGTATCAAAGTAATAGGTGCTTTTTCTGTCGTACTGAAGTGTGTTAAACTGTCGACACTGGTGACTAGTTCAGCTGTAAGCACAGAAAAAGAAAGCAGTGGTGGTGCTATTATTCACTGACCAGTGTGTTTAACTGTATACCTGTAGCAGTTTGGAGCAAACTGTCTCTGTAATTACATGTCATTATCCAAAGAATCACAAGGCGGCTGCTTTTTGAAGATGATAATTAGATGCTTTAAACTTGGAGCGATGACATTAGCTAAAAGGGGGAAGTGTTCGCTCAGGTCTCTTTATACTTGTGTGTGGGCTCTTGCCTTGTATTGTGTGTTTATGTCTGTGCACTCTTTAGGGCATAGAAGTCCACACAGCAAGAGAAATGTCCAAAAGTTTTATTTGATATTGTAATTCATGGCTGAGAAGGGCCTTGATTGCAAGGGGTTAGAATAGTGATAGTCACAGCCGCATGAGAAAACGAGGTAAAGGGTAATTGCTGGGGAAAAACAGGATATGCATAGTTTTACAGTTATTTTATCATTAAGTGAAGAAGGAAAAGGTAGATGGGCAGTCTGGCTGATCTCTAAGGATGGACCAGCAGACTCTATTAGCTTCCCAGAACTGTTGTCTTGTTTACAAAGAACAACTGTATAGCGTGTTAGCCAGACTCTTGCTTTTAGTCAACAAATTCCTGCTAGATTAGGCAACAGGCCACTGTTTCTGCCCAGCAGATCTTACATACCATGACAAACATTCCATGACAAATAGGGCAGAGACAGAGCACTGGGTTTCACTGCTCTTGCCAGACTGGGAGGTCAGTTAAATTAATACAGAATAAATAGTTTCTCACTCCATAACTAAATGAGCTCATTTGATAGCATGCCAGCCCTCACACTGAGAAAACACAGGAGTGAAGACAGTGTGGAATTATAACATATCCATGCAGCAGAAAGCTATCCAGACGTGGCCCGTGACAAATTGAGTTAACAGCGCAAGTGTGCGGAAATGGGCATATGTTTTTTTGCTTTGAGGATATAATGCTGCTCAGTTGTTGGCTTTATTTCATTTTAAAGCCCCTCATAAACATGTTTAGCTTGTGTTTTTTTCATTTATTCATGTTCATTCACTGTTATCTTTGTCATGACGACTAATATCTGTGCAGAGTGTGAGGATGTTTTCACCTTCGTGTGGTGAAAGCGCTGTTAAAGGCGTCGTATACCCTTGAGCTATATCTGTGACGTAATGCATAATTGGAGCCAATCAGGGTTCAGTCTGCGACGTTTAACGAATACGGTGTGCAAACATCGAGGCTTTACTCTCAGATGCACTGAAAATACATTTCTAGTGGAGAAGGAAATGTCTCATGTTCAGTACTTAAGTTTAATACATTACATGATTTGCTGCTTAGAAACTCTGGGGGAGGATGAGATGTTATTTCAACAGTTTTTTAACAGGGTTGTTAAAGTATTTTTTTTGTTTGAAAACATATCAGATACCCATTATTATTCAAGATGGAGCGTTTTATCATATTCTGATTCCAACTTGTAATGTGTGCAATTGAAGTATTTCTAGCAGAACCAATCCCAGACTAGTACTTTTTATTGAATCAAAACTATTTGCATATTATGTTCTGCAGTCAACCACTGTATCTCACTCGAGTAGCATTTGCATGACCAACAAAATTATTGTATTGCCAACAATAGCTGTTTTGTAACGAGATGGAAACTGGATAAATGTTTTGAGTGATCACATGTGCAACTGATTTTGCTTCTGTGTGTTCCGGCTCTTTTTACTATAAACTATTTGTCTCTTTTCTTCTTATTTTTATTTTTTTTTTTAAATAGGGAAAAGCTTCAGTCTAGCTGCCAGTTTTCTAAAACGCCACTTCAGCCTCAAGTGCATTGTCAAGCAGCATTATGGAGGTAAGTACACCCATTCTATGTTTTTAGAGAATCTATTCCCATTTTAAGGATTCAGAAATAGACGTCTCTAAGGCTCACATTCAGCCAGATTTCCCACAGAAAAAGCAAGTCATCTCCTGTGGTCCACATGTTGATTTTTCTCCCCCTCACTTGTTTTTTATGTCCTGTCCCTACCTGCTTGGGGTGTTGTTGAGAACAGGCAGCCATTAAGTAGTTCCCCTGAGAAGCTACTGAGAGTGGGAGAGTGAGAGAGACTGGAGGGCCGTCTGTGGAGGGCAGTAGGAATCTATCTCCATAGCCCATCTACTGCCTGTGACCCTTAGCCACCTTTTCATGGGACCAACATGGCTCTCTTCCTGTCAGTAAAGTTAATATCTACTCCCCCGGGGCCTGGATGTTAAAGCAGTACTGACCTGTTACAGACTGAGATGACAGTTTCTCTCAGCAGGTCCGTTACACATCAAATTAGCCCCAGTCTTCTGGGGTCAAAGGTTGTGTAATTTCACTGTGTTCGCTGTACGCGGTGATAAAGCCATGTGAAATATGAAGGAATTAAACAGATTAAGACATTTGTGTTGAAAGTATGATGACTTTTAACAGCTGTTTTTAAGGGTGGCACATTTTCTTTTTTTTTTTTTTTTTTCTGCCCGTTTTCATTGATTTATTTGTATTTATTTCAAAGGGAAAATGGACATTAATAGAAACCAAACACAAGTTTAAATGTGCCCAAGTTAGCAGTTAGGTATTTCATTTACATTTGTCTGTTTAACTGACTTTTATGTTAAAAGTTTCAGGAACCGCACAGTACACATTAATAGTAATTTTATACACACAAAATACATTAAAGCAGAAAGAGCAGCACTGTACATGTAAAACTGCATAAGTAATAAAGAAAACGATACATAAAAAATGCCTCAGTTATCAAAATAAGTTATGGTGACGCTCAATGATGAAAACGTGTGGAGGTTATTGAATTTTACATTTGTGATTAATTTCATGATATTGATGTACTGAAGTAAACTGACAGAATACCCCCCCCCTCAAAAAGTTATGTAAATGTTCCTTTAACTTTCCGTTTTATGAAGGCGCTGTTTTTGCAGCTACTGTCCTTTCTATAGTTGGAATCAACCACTGAAAAACCTGAATTGTCTTTCATATGCAACTTGAAAATGCCAACAAGAATAAACGACAAAGTGTGAAGTCTGTAAAAGCTGGCGTCACTTAAAAGACTGTTGGGTGATAAAAGTCTGTCTAATCATCCATCACACAGCTGAACTCAGATAAGTGTCACGACTCTGCCTCTTGGATTATGAGATAATGTGTGAACAATGTTGAAAGTTGCCTAGAGGCTGATGAACGTCAAATGAAGTGAAGAGGCTTATCGTCTCGGAGTCTTTATTGTTGCCATAAATGTCATTGACATTTTTTCATAAGCTGTTTAATCTATGGATGTGCAAATTCACTTTATTGTCTGATTGCAAACAGTGCAGGAACATTAGTCAGTTCACAACCAATACCGTCAACATAATGTTCTGAATAATGTTTACGTATCGTCCTCATGTACTACTGTATGAAACCTCTTTGCCTCCTAAACAAATGTGTTTTACCTTAAACCACTATCCCACAGAAGTGACACAAAACCGATGGGGATGACTATAAACTTAATATACAGTGATTTAATTAGCTCCAATTTTGTTTTGTCACCCAATTTCAACATAGTGGTTTATGTGCCAGCTTGTAGACTCACATAATATCTCTAAAGTACTTCAGCACTTCTGAAGCTAATAAAACAGTCATACGAGCCCCAAGACATATTGTTAATACAAAACCTTCTGATATTTCAATATTTCATGCTGTTTAGGTAGTTCATAAAACTCAACAGCTATCTGTAAACTGTCATTTTCCTTTTGGTTTCCGGGGTAGTAAATACTTGGTGTTTGTAGATGCCCTTACAATCCTCCACCACAATTCCCTCTGTCTGACTCTGACTCGTAATTAGAGGTGAGCCCACATTATTAACTACTCTGGTCTGCGTTGTTTTTGTGCCTGTCTTCAGATTTGCGTGTATTTCCTGAACGTTATGTTGTGTGTGTAAGCTGTCTAGAGGATGCCTCAGCACACCATAGAAACCCGACCCTGGCCGTGGTGAGTCCTGTTTATACTCCTCTATTTCCTCTTCCAGTCGCCTGGCAGAAAGTCCTGCAAGCGTCTGTGTGTTATTATAGGGATGCGCTGCCAAATTGTGCTTTGACTTTATATTGATTATATGTACTTATCTTTATTGTGTGAAGGGGGCTACGGACCTATAAGAGTCTACTGAGGAGAGGTCGGTGGGGCCTGATGTGGGAGAGTTCCTCCTAATCAATACTTCCTGTTTCAACATATCTGCAATTTCACCTCAGTTGTACTGTTGTTGATTTGTGGCCAACTCAGAAATGTGGCTGTTGTTTCTCAGTATTATCTGGAAACTACCAGAACTGATTCAACAAAATTATATGAATAGTGTATATAATGTTACATTAAAATGAAATCATGAATAACGTCTATTGAGAGTCTTGAACACTAGTATGTTTTCAGAACAGAATGTATTGTATATGAAGGTCAAAAGGCTTTCATATCGTATATTTCATAAAACCGCAAAATACCCTCTGTTACGTTTGCTAAATACTGACTTTAAGTGTCTATGTAGGAAATAGCAAATATATTGCATATGAAAAACACTATAATATTGAATCATCCAGTCCAGTCAACAGATTTTCTTTTTTTTTTTTTGTTTTATTGTGTAAGTGATTTTTTTTTTTTTTTTGCTTTTTGGTTAGCCAGAAATTACGGCTCGGTGACACACTGGAGCCACATTTAGTATGACCCCCTCCCCTGTGTACAGTGTTTAAAAACTGCATTAGCAACAATATTAGGAGTTCCTGTTGCATCCTGAACCACTACACCCAGACAGATAAAAGTACCTGAATGGTGAGTTGGTACTTCTACATCTGTGAAAAGCATTAGTCCGCACTACTGAGCCAAAACTGAGAATTACTGAACAGAAAAATATCGTGTGAACTGTCAAATAGTGCGCATATATAGAACTCGTGTGGTTTCACAGTTTCCCACTGCAAAACTGTTTAGGCATACTAATTCAAAAATATATACTTTTCATGGCATGAATATGTCCCAACAGTTGACTATGTAACAGTTGTTATGGCAGCATTGGCTTTGCATTGCTGACTGAAACAGTAGATGCCTTGTTGAGCCATTTTCAACCCATGGAATTGAGATATATATATATAAGTTTTGCAACAAATGTCACTATTAACGCCAGCATAGATGTGGAATTTTATAATGTAGTTTACAGCTCAAAAAACACATTAAGTATCCAGTACATGTTTAACATAACTGTCTACCGTCAGATGTCATGGGACTTGATTGATTGGACTCAGATAAAGTTAGGTGAAAGGGGTATTTCCAGTGTATGTCCATGTTGTGTATATCATCTTGCTCTCTCGCCCATGGGTCATAAGACCTACTACTGTAGCTCTTTTTGTCCATTCATATTACACACAACAATCCTTTGGCCAGTACTTATTTGATCCCAAACTCCCCAGAGCATTCTGGGAAATCATGGTGGAGCCTTTCACCTTGGCACTCACATCAAGGACAAACATCTCTGCCTTCACATCCCATGATCAGTGGCCTGCTGTTTTTCTATGGGGTTTTTGCTATTGTTCCCTTTGAAATGTCTCTGCACTCTCCACAGTTTGGCTTCCAATGAAAGCAGCGATTGTAATATTTTTAGTGGAGCAACATCGTCGTCAGTGAAAAGTTCAGATTGTGTAACCAATTTTCCAGTTCAAGGAGGCATTGCTGTCGATTGCGTTCCTCTCCTCAGGATGTGGTTCTCTGGGCTCATACAGTACAAGCAGAGGGAATTGGAGGGTGGGAGTCTTGCGGTGAGGCTCTCACTAGCCCAACCTCGAGCGTGGTTTGTTGGGGGAAAGATACCAGACAGCGAGGCTGAAGTTTTTCACATGACAAAAACAATTATTTGTTTACATCCCCGGCTCTCCACTAGTCTGTCAGAACGGGAGTTTTTGGAGAGAGAATGTTGCCAAGAAAGTTGAAAATTTAAATGAAAAAAAGTTTACTGAGTGAGTCACAACTGATGTAAGGCCTAATAATGTTGCTGTCTAAAAATAATGGACTATTTGGAGTTCCATGTCAGAGGTATTCATATGTTTAAGAGGGGGTCTTTTATCCCACAACTCTTGACAGCACAGGCTCATTGGTCCCAAAAAAATGCCATGTTTCCCTGTATTTAGGAAGGTTTCGGTTTTGTTGTTAGGACTTAGTTTGTGTGAGTTGTTGAACAAAAATCCTTAACCGCAATGGAAATGTAGACTCATCAAATTAGCACTTTTCATAAGGTCAGGAGGTTATTGCTGTGAGAGTGAAATAAGGTGACATCATGGTTGGCCTTTTGTCCTGTGAAAGCCAACAATTCAATCCCACACTTGAGGTTGCTGTATGTGTCTTGTATACTGTACTGCAGTATTAGTCATATCCTCAGCTGTGGTTCAGTTAGAAGAGGAGATGCAGAGTTTCAGCCTTTTCTCGAAGGAACATGAAGAAAACTATTGATTTTCTCTATTTAAGGACAGTATTAGAATAGCTGTATTTGGATATTTCAGTCATGTTTGTGATGGCTGTGGGTTGGACTACCCTATCAATTATAACACGAAAATAAACTAAAAAAAAAAACAAACCAAAAAAAGTAGTTAATAGGTAGAGGCTTCTTTCGGCGCTTAAAGGAGAAATCTGGCAACATTACAAATATATTCCATCTATTTGAGACTAAACTAAGTTATCTTACGGGAAATATGCGGGAGAATCTTATTCGGGGTACACAGAGTTTGACACTTGTGCACATTTCCATCAAAGCGGGCGATAATGAGCAAGTGTTAAACCTTCTCTCAAGCTCTTAACGTCTATTAAAA
>JAPTYR010000008.1:17224135-17239079 GCA_029814505.1 Siphamia roseigaster | reverse complement strand
TTTTTTTTTTTTAAAGAGAAAGGTTCAGATCAAGAAGAAATGGGAGAGGAAAGTAAGTAAAATTTAATCAGATACAGGAGTGGAGCCTGTGCGAGGTAGCAGGAGGTTTATCATGACTTAGCAGTAATAACTGTCCACTTTTATCCTTTTCCCCCTAAAGGAACACTTACTCTGCGTACACGTGGGACCCTCCCAGCCTTCTTTGCAGACACAGGTGAATGAATCCCCTTTCACTACACAGGTGCCCCCGTTCTCACATGGGTTGGGCAGGCAGCTCGAGTTTTTGGCTGAAAGAAGGATAAAAAAAATAAATAAAAAAAAAAGGGCAGTTTAGTTTTATCAGCATGTTTTTCCTCCCAAACTTTAAAGATCAGTGTAATTATAAAAACTTTAAACAGTCACAGGAGACTGCTGGTGGTTTGGCTTTTTTGGTTGGGTTTCCGTTTTCTCTGAGGGAATCTACATTCCATGACTTTGAAGTGTATTGTCAGTGCAATCAGGGATTTTAAGTGGATATCTGTCAGAGCTCACAGGAGAGCGAGCAATGAGCGAGGGAGATGGGAAAAGAGGGAGCGATGACAGAGTGAAGGGATAAAAACTGTTTGTGAACCTCGCAGATCTGACAAATCTGATTAATATCTGAGATGAGATGGAGCTCTCCGACAAAGAAATACTGTATGTGTGCGGTTATTTTTTTTTTTTTTTTGTCGGTAAATGTGAAATATGTAAATTGGTGTTTCTATGCAATCTTTTACTGTATAAGAACGTGGGTGTCACCATGATGTCATCCACCGGTTTGCGGATGGCGGTTTGGAACAAAAATAGAGAAAAGTTGACAACCTTCAGCTCAGTGTTACTATACAATAATGCATCTGCTGTATTGGATGTGTTGTAACTGGTTTGTAAACACATGCAAACAGGCGGAGCTCTGGTTTTACTGGATACTGTGTATCCCCCTGAGACCTAGTAAGGAAAAATACTGGCCTTTTTTTATAGTTAATAATTGCCTTGATTGGAAAAAGCATGATGCAACATACTTTAAAAAATTATTATTATTATTATTTTTTAAATGGGATGTCCTTTGCATTTAAATTTTTCCTTATCTACCACAGAGGACAAAATGCATTGTTGGGTCTCAGGAGGATTAAAAAAAAAACTACAACCTTCACATTTATAACCATGTTCATAGCGTTATACAGTCACATAAATAATTATTAGACCACCCATGTGTTGTTAATTTAATGTCTGCTACAACTAATTAATTTCAGAGCTGATGTTTAACCATTTTTCATGGTTTTCTTGATAATAACCAAAATCATTTCAGGTCTTTCATCAATAACTACAGCATTGTACTGACAAAAACAGTGCTTTTAGGCTTTCCATGTTCTCTTTTCGGTCTGTTTTAGACAAATGATACACACAGGAGTCGGTACTTAATTGCATAACAATTGTTTTTGATTACTTTGATAGCTTAATAATTTTTTTTCCATGTTATTGATATAATTGAGGTATAAACATTAAGTCTTACATACATCCTAAATCTAACTATGGTGAATCTCACTGTCAGGGAGAAAATGCATTTTATTCAATATGTAGAACTTTAAAAAAATCATCATAGGTGTGACCCTTCAATCACACCTAAGCATTAATTCAAGGACACTAGAAGGTCTGAATGAAACAGATGACACCAGAGTGACTCCAGGAAAACAAATCACACAGAACTTCAGGTCAGTCTATTAGAGCAACGTGTTTCCAAAGCCAGAACCTAGTGGCCGTAGGTGGTATTACACTCTAACATACTAATGCATTTCTTTCACTTTGTTGCCATGGTTGTTACCCCTTGGTGGTACTTACCTATGTTGCATGTCGTGCCCTCCCAACCCGGGGAACACTTGCATTGGAAGGTGTCGCCCTCATCATGGCAGGTGCCTCCGTTGTTGCATGTGGCTTCATCACACTGACTTTCACCTGGCGTGAACATTTACAACATACTTAAGATGGGCTACAATGGGAGTCTGAGTTAAGCACATACACTAAAAGTAGACTGGGTAATTATCAACAGCCATAAGCGCATACCATAAACGTGCACAGACAGACAACACAGGTGCGAGAGAAACAAGGAAAAAAAGGACTCTTACGGGAGTGGCAGGTCTTTCCCTTCCAGCCGTTCTTGCACTCACAGAAGAAATCAGTCACCAGGTCTCGACACGTCCCTCCATTATGACATGGGTTGGTGCTGCAGTCATCGATGTCTAGTGGAGACATCATGCAGAAGTGGAATTTATGTTCGGCACATCAAAAACATCATCAAACGCATTTTCTGTGTTGAAGCATGAATTCAGCAGTCAAATAAGAAGAGCTACTCAATTGTTTCGAGCTCACGGAACAAGCATTCGTACTCACTGATCTCACAGTGGTCGCCTTCCCAGCCGTCGCCACAGATGCACTGGTACACGCTCACTTTGTCGATGCACGTGCCTCCGTTGTGGCACGGGTTACTCTCGCAGTCATTGATGTCTACGGTAAAAAATAAAGGAAAGCACACGCAAGAAATAAGACTTCGTTTTTGCAGACTGACCTCAGTTTCGGAGTTTTTATTTTTATTCAGTCTATTTAGTGTGGACTTAAGTTAAGTTTTATTTGGTGCAAGAAAAGAATAACTGGTGAATCAATAAAAGATGCATGTGATTGTTCTTAAGAGTATGATTTTTTTTAGTAGTAAATGATGACTAAATGTGACCAATGAAGTGAATGTAAAGTAAGTATCCAATAGAAATGTTGGATGAGACTAGAGACAGCAACAAAAAGACACCATTTTTGCACTTTATGCCTAAACTGAGTTCATTTTACATAGATTTATAACAGGTATAGCAACTGCAGTGTCCAGCAAACAAAAAAATGCTTTTAATTCTATTTAATTTTAGTTGCATTCCAGTTCCAGTATTATGTTTTAGTGTCTTATTGGCCTTATTTTTTGTTAACTGTAACCGGTCTTAACTATGCTAATCTGCGGTGTGTAATGACAGGGTGGACGTACTTTCATGGCAGTAGGTGCCTCTGAAGCCCTCCTGGCACTCGCAGCTGAACTGGCCCCCGGCTTGGCTCCGACATCGGCCATGAGGTCCACACACATTTGACGAAATGTAGCGCTCTCCTCCCGGCGTGCTGTTGGACGCCACAGCAACAGTGCAGCTGTCAATCACTGCAGAGAGAAAGCATAGTTACGTAGTTACACAACTAACACAGCCTGTTTGAACAGCGTGTACCAAATCATAAACTGTGGTTTGCTTTTGAGTTACCAACAGGTAACACCGGAAGAGAATGTTATTCAAAACGGAGAAATAAACTAAGTAATGAGTTATAAAGTCATCAGTGCGACAGGCCCTGACAGATAACACCAGCTACTTTCACTCAAACAGTATCTCGACAAGTGTGAGAAGAAGAAAACTGAGTGATAGAAGAAACAGTGATAAGCTCTTATGCTTTCATAAGCAAGTCAGAGTGATCTTTTTCACTGTGCGCTGAAATCCCTTCCTTTCCCCCTGTCTGATCAGGTTAGAGAGCGTGGTGAATATGCTTCCATGTAATCACTTAATTCTTGCCAAGAGCAGCGAGAATCTCACTGTCTGGTATCTGACTCAGTGGTTGGTCCACTCACTCAATTACACACACACACACACACACACACACACGAACACAAATATGCACATTCACTGAGGGGGAAAAAGAAGAGTTAGCCCACCAAGTCATTACCAAGAACACACACAGTGCTATCAGTCTTTTGCCAGATTTTCGGAGAACTGAGAGAATGGGAGAATCGTTGGAAAAGCTTTCCTGAGTAGGTGGAGGGGGGCATTCATCAAGGGAGCTACACTTAAAAAACTGCTCACCTTGGCCAAGAAGCTTCATTGCACCAAAGTAAAATATAACGATTGAGTACTATTCATTGCCCTCGTGGGAAACAACGTAGGCAAATGGTGAAGACCTGGCCTTATTCAGCATTTCATTACAGCACGCTACACAGATCACCTTTCAGAAAACCTCCTGGAAAAACACATTGAACATTCGGTGTGTGGTTATTGTAGGCAGGAGGCATACCTTTACACGTGGTGGTGCGACAGTGGTCTTTGAGGTGAGAACAGTTTTTGCCCTCGTAGTCCTCTGGGCAAGCGCAGTAGTAGTCTGTGGCCCGGTTGAAGCAGGGTGCTCCGTTCTGACACGGGTTGGGTGAGCAGTAATCGATATCCAGCTAGGACAGAGAGGTATTGAATAGAAAGCGGTGAACCTGATAGCTGACATAGTTTCTGCTACACTAAACAGAGCAAAACCCACAGCATCCTCCCTACAGGCTGTGCCAGGAAACAACACACGCACAGCACTTGGAGGAAGGGGAAAAACAAGGCAGAGACATAGGAGCCGTCCTCTGAGTCTGGGCTTCAGCGCTGAAGAATGTATCCCGCTGTAGCCAGGAGCAGCTTCAACAAAGCACTCCCTTTTAAAAAGGAGGACTGTGGAACAACAGCCATTTAAGAGGGTGGGGCAGGAAAACTTTACAACGAATCCAAAGATACAGCAACGCTGGCACAAAGGGGTCTAATGGAAGGAGGGCACGGGCTTAAGATGCTCAGTGTCAGCAGGGAGGCTTGAATAGCGCTGTGCTTAATTGGGTTTGTGATTGCCGTGGTGGTCTTGTCTCACCTGGCAGAGATTTCCTGAGAAGCCGGCCAGACACAGGCACTGGAAGCCGTTGACTTCGTCCTGACAGCGTCCACCGTTCAGGCACGGAGAACTAGCGCACTCGTCGATGTCCCTCTCACAATGCTCACCAGCAAAGCCAGGGGGGCAAACACAATGATAGCCATTTACCAAGTCCTGACAACAAGAGAGAGAGAGCGAGAGAGAGAGAGAAGCCAGGGTTAACCTCAAGCAGGCCCAAGATTTGATTAACTGCGTTGGCAGGGTGGGGTCCAAACAATAACTGTCAAACCAGAGAAAAGAATGAAGAGCAAGGCAGAGGGGGGGCATGACAAGTTTTGAGGAACATTATCACAGCTCAACAATTATTTCAACACATTTTCCTGGCATGGGCTCAAGACAATAATGTTTATGGTAATTCAATCTAGTGTGGTCAAGGAACTTGTGTGTCCCTCCCTTAGAAAGCCCTCTGAACCCACTCCCCTCAGATTTTATTTCAGAAAGGAATTCCACAACAATTCCACTGTCGGTTTGGAGAGAACGGTTTATAGCAGCTATTTATATAACCACTGTAAATGTCTCAAGCTTCAGCAAAAAGACACTAAAACAAACAAACAAGCTGGCAACAAAAGCCAACAGTACCAGATAAAGCTTGATGGCTTTTGACACGGAACTTACCTTACAAGTTCCTCCATTCTGGCACTGGTCCTTGCAGTCGTTTATATCTGGACAAAAAAAATAAATCTAAAGATTAATGCTGAACAGCTTGACTAAATAGTCTGTCTTTGAAAAACAAGTCTGTGCTTTATGTTTCCCATGCTACAGGCCTTTAATAACATTGTGGAGGCTAGAGAACGCTCTGCAAGACTTGGATAACATGTCTGTGGAATCAGTGCAACACAGTATTGAGCAATCCTGTCTGCTGCCAAGTGAAACTAGTCCTGAGACTGTTTTGAGCCACCTCTGATCAGTGCAGCCTCGGCCACACACAGGGCTAATAACGGTACAACAGATTCATTTACACCATCGAAAACGGCTGCGTTCGTCCAGCTGCTTGCTTTATGCTTCCATATTCTAGTTTTACTGCAGCTTGTGAACGAGCAGAAGGAAAAGGAGGTGGCAGAAGCTGGACAGGTGCCCCGTTCCACAGCTGCAACTGACAGCCTTCAACTCACCGATGTCACAGTTCTGCCCCGTCCAACCAAGGACGCACTCGCAAAAGTATCCACCAATCAGGTTGCGGCATGAGTTGGCGTTGACACAAGGTTTGCTATCGCATTCATTGGCATCTAGAGAGGGAGGAGGGGGCGGTTAGAGGCATTTGCATGTGCAGTTGACAGGCATGAAGTGGTGGGAAGTGGAAAAGAGGCTGCACGGCTCACCTATCAGACACGTCTTCCCCGTCCACTGTGAGGGGCAGTGACACTTGTAGCCGTTGACCTGGTCCTGGCACGTTCCCCCATGGTTACAGGGGTTTGGAGAGCAGTCGTCCACATCTGCATGAGAGTCAAAACCGGTTAGTCACAGCACTATGACACGCAACAAGGACTCCATTTTTTTTGTGGAAAAAATAATTTTGCTGGATGAAACTTTACACTCTGTTATTTCTGTATTAACACAAGCACTTCCAACTCAAACTATATTCAGATCAATAAAAGCATTTTCAGCAAATATTGTTTTTGTGAAATTATTGGATTCCTTCGCATACATCTGTGTAATAAGCAGACTAAAACAAAACGGGCAGACGTTACTGTTGAATAATTACAACTATAATATTCCATAATAATGTCCAGCACTTTGTACATTCTCCCTTAAGTACAGCAACAGGTAAAATACATTTATTTGTGTTTTCTCAGTGATGTGCACCATTTCTGTACCACTTTGGTTCAGGGTGTTTCACAATAAAACGGCTTTGGATGATATGGAACTTTCTATGATGAATAAATTATATTGGAGGTCACTGGTTCTTTCAGGCTTTTCTCCATAACAACTAATAAACCACAACTAAAATGGATCAATTTAAAAAAGAAAAAATGCCCTTCTTAAATCAAACCTAAAAGCCCATCAAATACAAACCATTGAATTATGGAACTGCACTGATGGTTATTGTATAAAGGTTACAGGTCTTACTGATAGCGCAGGATGGGCCGCTCCAGCCTGGTGCACACTGGCATTCATATCCCTGACTGGTTTCTGAACAGCTCCCACCATTATTGCATGGATTGGAGAGACAGGCATGTTCCGCTATAAAGAGAAGGACAGTTTTGCATGCAGGTCAAATACACACCCATGTGACTCATTCTTAAGGAAAATTCCACTCTTGGATGCTCTTTTTGTCGATTAATGGCTGTATCCTGTACTGTACCAACATGAATGTTGCCATAGACAGATATTCAATGTACAGTAAGGAATGTCTACTGGGAATCTGTCAATTATAATGATAACAAAAGGTTGAGTTTGATGATCTTGTGAAGAGGCATGGGGTAGGACTGAACAATATGCAAAAGAAGTCATATTGCAACGATGCTAAGTCATAATTTTAATGAGGTTGGTAAGATTTGCCTTTCATTTTGACAAAAAAAGTAACAATTAAGAAGAAAAAACCGGTGAGTTAAAAATCACAAACTAAGTGTATAAAGGAAGCTGGTTTTTCATCCATTTCCTCCTTTTCTTTGAATATCAAAAGGTGCTGATGTTAAAAAAAAAATAAAAAAGATCATCAATGCAAATAAAGTTAGTCTTGCCAAAAAAACACAATAGCCAGAAGTAAACCTGAGGCAAAATAATAAAAATTGAAAATAAGAGTGATTTATTATCTGAAGGGACACAATGGCCCATGCCTCATGTCCTCACGCCTCATGGTTTTTGCTGGGCTGGTGTTAAACAGCCATGATCACTTATGTCTGGAGAATTGGATTTATAGTCCAGAGTATGTGTTTCATTTATAATGATTTGTTGTGACATATTTTCCTCTTATGATTTGGATATATCACTTGTCCCTATTATGAGTTCATCGTACCTGAATTATGTATTCAGCCCTACTGTGGGAGTTGTTTTTATTAACTTGGCAGATGGTAATCTGTGTGTCATGACGGAGGCAACAATCACATTTACAGGTAAAGTAACATATTAAAGTTGTATTCCCATTACACATGATGACTTATATATGTCGCCAACTTCTTGTGAAGTAGCTGCAACTCACATTACACAACATATTGCAAAAGGCTAAATGGATATTATACATATGAAATCATGTTAGTGCACACTTTAGATTAGTTTATGTGACCTATGTTTGCACATGATCGTAAGTTAAATCAATACTGAAAAACATCAGGAAATTATCTCCTACAATTACTGTGTCACAAGAAGGTATACAAATAAAATAAAAAAATAAAAAACCCACAAATAAACATGTACTGTAGCAATACGGATGTATATATATTCCAGACAGGGTTAAATATAATGAGAATAATGTAATACAAGTCTACAAAAAAATATATAACAAAAACGTAGTTATTTTTAATATTTTAATTTGGAAAAGTTGCCCGTTTTATCATTTAATATTGATTATCCTGTGCTTCAATCAATATCTTGTGGCTTCTTTTTAAACATATCACAGGGATATTCTTATGACACCTAGAAATGCATATTTGTCCTTTGGAAGGAATAAGAGTTTCACAGCTTTACTTTAAAAACAAAATCACTACTACCCACTGCAAAGGGAATTCCATAAAACAAATAGTAAAAAAAAAAAAAATCTGCATTATGCTATTTTCAATCAAGACACTTAATTAATGTAAAAACTTTTCCTTTTTTGGATCTTTTGGATTACATTACAATCAATATTTAAAAGAAAAACTGTTTTTCAGCCTCTGTCGTTCTCCTGCCCATGACGACTGTCAGCAGAACTAGCCCAAGGGTCAACTCCTTCCCTCACCCATAACCTCCTCCCCCCTCGCTCCAAAAGCGCGCTCAAATTCCCCCCATCTCAATCTCATTATCCGCACGGCAGACCACACCACCAGGAAATCATCTTTCATGCTAAGTTGACCTGACCAACGCACCA
The DNA here is from genome assembly GCA_029814505.1 of Siphamia roseigaster. Taxonomy (NCBI): domain Eukaryota; kingdom Metazoa; phylum Chordata; class Actinopteri; order Kurtiformes; family Apogonidae; genus Siphamia; species Siphamia roseigaster. The sequence continues at coordinate 17,230,318 of JAPTYR010000008.1, read as the reverse complement.
TGACTTCCCTCCGACTCCCCGCCATTCTTCTTCTGAGACGCAGCACAAGATGAGCGAGTGACGGGAGGGTCACGAGGGAGGGACGGAGAGGTTAGCCTTCGGTGAGTTAAGGATGAACGGGTCCCAAATGAATCAAAAATGAATGATTTACTGGTATCATAACTAGACGGTTGGAGGGGACCAGTGAGTACCGTGGGGAGGAGGGGTGAGGATACAGCGCTGTATCCAGGGGTCTCTCTGCTACAGTATCCTGATGTTACTCCTCATCTGCAGACCTCCAGTTATGAAGGGCACTATTTCCGGACATATCTGCAGTTAAGCTGTCAGCACCCACTGAGTCTGAGATTTAATAAGGGAAAAAAAACACCATCTCCAGAGTACCACACCCATCTGTCTTTAAGGGCGAAGAAGCGAAGGGATGACCAGCCCCTTGAAGATCAAACTACTGGATTACCTGATTTGGAGCCACTCAAGTCGGAGTGAAAATAGATTAAGGCCGAGTTTTACCACCTCCTCTGATTACAGACTCAAGCCACCTCTGACCTTTAGTCTGGGAGCTCAGGACAGATTGTACATTCCTGATAGAACAACTACAAGCTGATTGCCAAGTATTGTCAAAAATAAGATTTGGCTCGAACAAATGGTTTTGTTTTTTTACAAGACCTAAAACTTTTTACAGCCTTTCAGTCCTTCCTGTGGGTCAGAACTATACTTCCCACATTGGAACTTCAGCTTTTATGAGACTCTCCACATATGGTTGATGACAATGTGTTTCACACTCTGCAGCCTCATCTTTGGTCGTGGGTGGTGCTCCTTTTGACAACTCCATGGTAAAAATCAGTGGAATATCATTTTCAAAAGGTTCATTTGGATTTTTAGGAGTGAGGTTCAATGAGGTCAGTTTATTACCTGTAACAGGTGCAACAGTGTGGATCCAGTGTAGAGGCACTGCTGTACCTCAGCCAGCTGGTTTGTTTGTCTTACTGTGTGCCTTTTTCAGTTTTGGTCTGAACTATTGTGTTAATAAAACACAAACAAAATAATGAGGGAAGTGTTAGACGAGCACCTCTGGCTTTCTACAGGGCAAAATTCCTGTTTGTTAAATGGACTCCGGAGGCTTTGAGGAGAATGATACAACAGCTTCACTTTCTTGCTAGAAGGTGCTGATGTAAGTGAAAACGTATAATATTCCTAATCTTAAAGTGGTTATTTATCTGGCTATGGTTGAGTCTGAATAAGAACCGTGTTCAACTTCAAATCTAAATGAACCATTTAGTTTTGCAGGAGAAAACTCTGCAAAAACAAACAAATTGCATCAGCGCACTCACCCCTCTCACAGTTGGCTCCTGAGTAGCCCTCAGCACAGGTACACTGGTACTTATCAGGTCCTGTGTTGATACACGTCCCTCCATTCAGGCATGGCTGGTGAGTGCCACAGTAGTTCAGATCTGGGAAAAGAACATTTCACAGAGCTTTAGTTTGTTTTGACACAATACGGGCCACTCCTTCAGCAACTGAAATAAGAGAAGATTAACCTTTATCGCAAAGATGGCCGCCCCAGTTGGTATCACATAGGCACTGCCAGGGCTCTACACAGGTACCATGTACGCAGCCTGGGTGGGGGATGCACTTGTCACAATACTGGCCCTGCCAGCCATACAGACACCTGCAAAACACACAGAGCCGTGCTGTCACACTCAAAAGATTCTACATGAAGTGCATAAACCAATAACACATAATAATATTTTTTTAAAAATCATCATTACATATGCCACAGTGCAGAGCTTTTGTGCAAATTCAAAACAATCCGAGCAACGTAGGAAAATCCTTGTTGTGTCTGAAAACCCTAATGTGCTTATCTTTTGTTTAGTCCAAATTCCAGCCCAAGCAATCCAGCAAGTAATAATCTGAACTTAATGAACTACACATTAGCATATGCAGGACTGAGCTGCACAGATGAAACAAGAGGCAGTATTCTTACCCTCAGTGGGCTGTGTCTAAAAAGGACCACAAATGAATCTTAAGTAGCAGGCTGTTTATGCAACGGCTTTTAAACAATACTTGGGGACAGGGAAAGAGGAGTATTTAGCATTTTACCAAACAGAAAAAACAAAACAAAACACTAAATTACTGTTCCAATGGGACCTTTAGCACGGCTAACATTAGCATGCGGCCAGACGCTCTCTTTAACAACACCGTGCCTGTGGCTTGGCAGTAGCTCGGTCCTTGCAGAGAGCAGCTCAGCCTTCTTTTCTGTTGTTACATTACTGCTCATCCTGGTTCCCATGAGTAAGGAGTCAAGTTTGTGCCTCAGGGCCGAGGAGGGGAGCTCGCTGACCACTAAAATGTCCAGGTCCATAATTATACTGATAATGCTGCCCTTTTCTTCCTGGGCTCCACAATTAAGACGGCAATCCAGGCTGACTGATAAGCCTGCTGTTTAAAAGGTGGTGAAGTGGTGATACAGTGCTACAGTGGAGTGGAGCGACAGGAAACAGTGTCCCTCTGGGGGGAGCGGTGCGCTGATTAGCCCCAAGAAACGGACGGACTGTAAAAATAAACGTGGTGGTTAAGTAAACCTCAGTCTGTGATTAAAGCGGCTATTCTTAAAAGTGTGCTAATCCCCTCCATGAGAAGCAGAGCAACATCCTAAATCATTTACAGTTATTACACAGCTAAATTACTGGGGAGTGCAACATTAGATTATGCATATAAACATTTGAACCTAAACATGAAAACAACTCTGACGCCTGCAAGATGTGGCTACACATGTACTACTAATCAAACCGGTTCTATTCTGCAGCAATCTTGGTCCACGAGTGCACTGCTGAGTGTGAAGCAATGAAAGATAAGGGTATCATTAACATTTAAAGCATTAACTGGTGGTGGCGAGGTTATAAAAATCCAACCTTGTCATTAGTTTGTATTCTTTCTTGATTTTGACGTTTCGGTTTAGTTTCAACCATTTTAAACCGTGAAATGTTTTCCGTTTCTATGAGTGTTGCCATTATTTTGTGACAAATTTGTCAGAACCAGATTGAAAGAGATCAGAAAAACCGATGTGTAATACCAATACAATATCACATCAACTTCGTAATGTATTCACTCAACTGTACAAGAGGTCCCTCTGTAGTTTTATTTAAGTTAGTTTCATAATCTCGCAAAGCAGTTTCAGTTAATTATGAAGCATTTGTAGTTAACAAAAGTGTTTTTTTTTTTTTTGTTTTTTTTCACCCAACATTTCATTATTGTGTTCGTATTCCTTGGTGATAATACATTTGGCTGGAGGCTGTCCTAACATGCAGCCAATGTTGCCATGTACTGGTGTTGTTTAACACACACACACTGTAAACTTTCAATCATGGGAAACTACTCATTGACTACAACAGCAGCTGAGCTTGCTTGGAAAGTTTTTTGGCAGCGAGCGCATAAACCAAGCTCTTCAAAATATAGCCACACCTGTACAGAGACTAAAGAAATCCAACCTCTTGTTCTGCCAGTGGCCACACAAGCACTTACAAGAAACCTGATGATGTCAAAAGTTTGGGAAGAACAACAAAGGCTTCTGCAGAAAATGGTCAAACCTGATCGTCCCTGTGCTTGATTTACAGCCAAATCAGACAGTTAAGAAAGCAACCAGCGGGGAGATTAGGGCCGTACAGGACCTCCTCCAGGATGAGGAGGACATACAACAGCACACAATGCCCTAGCTCGGATATCCATCTGTACCCGGCTTTTCCTCTGGCTGTGTGCACGAACAGCATTAGGAAGCCATTAGCTACACAAACAATACACTTTAAGGCTCATCCGAATGTTACACATGATTTGACTGATAACACTTGCCCCATTAGAGGGAACACTGCATTTCTAACATGGAGTCTTGGCAGCTGAGCCTCTCCTTTACTCAGACTTGCAGTTCTCGTCTAAGGCTCGTTGGGAGATTTACAAGCTGCTCAGTCTGCATCTCAGCCTAAGCCCTGGTACCGATAGTCTCTTGGCTGGAAAACGGAGCACATACAGTACAGAGACCCATGCCACCACAGAACTGGTGCTTGGACACAAGTCATACATATCTGAATGATGCACACCACAAAGCCTCTGGCACAGGCCTCTATGGTAAATAAAGGCACATGAACAAATCGCATCTGACATTTCACATTGAAAAACGCTGTCAAACAGACTATTAAAACCATAAGGAGGTAAAAAACAAACAAACAAAGCAGAAGCAGCCTCGGTTACTTACTTGCATCCACCAGGCTCCTTACATGATCCATGTTCAGTGCTGCAGCCTTGTCGACATATTGCTACAGGAGGGAAAGGATAAGTTATTTTACTGCCTGGTAACTCAAATCAAACTTCTCTCAGTTTTTTAAGCACTTCTTAATTACAGCAGTAAACGATAATTACTACCATTTATTACATTTCAACCACAGAGAATAAACACTGCTGTCGACAAGTAGCCAAGCCTTTCCATCATCATAAGCCATGATTCACAGTTCAATATTTAATAAAAATTCAATTCCTGTGGAAATAAGATTGTTCCATGTCACAGAGGCAATGAAAAGTTCAACTGAGTGGAAAAAAAAAAAAAAAAGAAAGCTTGGTTGGACTTCGTGAACAAAGTCTCCATTCAATATCAGCAGACAGAGCATCAGCATGAATCACAGATTACAGTCTAGCTTCTGCTCATTCATAGTCCCCATACTAATCCAGCTGTCTCAAACTGGTCTTAAAAAGTGGTGTGACCCATCAGTCCAGGCAGAGCTTACCTGTGTTGCAGTCAGGTCCGGACCAGCCTTCCAGACATGTCTTGTTTCCATTGTAGTCACATGTGTAATGCCCAAAGAACTCGTCCCTCGGCCTGCAAAACTTGTTGCAGCCGAAGCCGTAGTAGTGCTCGTCGCAGCTCACCCGGATCTGGTACTCAAACTGGGCCACAGGGCCGTTGTGTGTCAGCTTCTGCCAGTGAGGGCTGGGGTTGATCATGCCAGAGTGAGAGGCTTTTTCTATCAACTTCCCATCTGCACCTAAAACATCATTTCAGAATGACTTTAGTTCATGTTCATTGAATGTTTAAGCAAAGTGGAATGCATATTTGGATGATCATACAGCGGGAACCCAAATATTCTGAACACAAATTGCAGAAGATCTCCAAGATAGCAGATTATATGTAATTAAAGCAACTATGTGTGCTGGAAAGGAAGCAAAGTACAAGGAGGAAATGCAGAAAAAAGGAAAAGCCTGCATGTAATGAGCACTCTTAACTGTGTTTTTTCTCACGCTCCCTCTTCCAGCTCTCTCTGCTTGGTTTCTGATTCTCAGGTTTACAGATTGAGGATATTACTGCTCTCCGATGCTGCCCTCTGCATCTGCTCAGGCGAGGACAGAACCACAGCCGCCATAAATTACAGCATGAGGACACCAATGCCACAGTCACCGCTGGGAAGTCTGCCAGTGTACCATCAGCACTTTTTCCAGCCTGCTTCTCTCACATACGTTCTTGTTCTAACACCAGTCATGATTGTCTTGAGCCAACTCTTTTTCACACTTTTCAACCAAAGGCCCATCGTGCAGCTCTTAAGAAAATTTTAGTCACTGACGAGGAAAGTTTTTTTTTTTTTTTTGTGTGTGTCAAACAAAGACGAGGTCACAGCTCTGTCAAATGGGCAAAGACTGATCTGGGAGCCAAAAGCAGTAATGAGCTTTACACATAAAGCAAACATACTTAAACTGAACAAACATGCTCAGTCCAATCTCCAGACACTACACTGTACTCATACAAGAGCAGCACATTAACACCACTCACTCACTCGCACATGTAGCACTCGCTACTTGCTATCTAAATCTTCCACCTGGGAGAGAATGAAAAATGTGTCACAGGAGTTATTTACTGCACTCACCCGAGCAGAGGTAGCTGACCGCTGGGTGAATCGCCCCTCTGTGTAGTATGATGCAATGTAACAGAGTGGGGGATGGCCCACTGTCATTTATTTACTGTTCTGTAGTGCATATAGTGGTGTGGGAGGCATACTGAAATCACAGTGCCTAGAAACATTTCACAGCAATGTGGAATCCAGACCTCAGCAGTGAGGCATTTCTCTACCGACTGTTGGCCTGCAGCATCAGGAGTAGCACATCCTTACAACCTGCTGCCTGGCTCAGACCGAATCAGAAAACCAGACA
>JAPTYR010000008.1:17211853-17222602 GCA_029814505.1 Siphamia roseigaster | reverse complement strand
ATCAGCTAAATGAAAACTTTTTCATAGGGCCGCGGCAGCCCGCTTGTACGCCTTCCTGGTCCTCTACCTTGTTAGACTTCCCTCTCTCTGCCTGAACCCCCCCCCCCCCTCCCCCATCTGCTCACACCCCTCTACTCCTTCTTCCTCCGTCTTGCTCTCCCTCCTTATAGGCACCTGTCAACACGCCATCTTAACACGGATGCACATGCACACCCAGAGGACCGTGTGGAAGAGGCCAGAGGGTTCAGGAAGAATAAACTTCCTTTGCTGACCTTCAACACGACTCCTCCCAGACTTTGCTGAGTTGTGAGAAAGGGGGAGAGCCAGAAAAAGAGGGGAGTCAAGATGGAGAAGGCAGACAAGGACAAATACTCACCACCAGTTTCGTTGTTGAGGTCCAAGGCTTCCACTATCAAAGTGTAGGACCTCTGGAGAAGACAAGAGAGAAATACAAGATATGTTAGCCACATTCTCAAAATAAATTCCCCGTTGAACACATTTAGTCACTGGACTACCACAGCCACATTTGTGTTTATAGGCAACAGTGCAAAGTGATACTGAGGTCATACACGGTGTTTTGATGTAGAGGTTTATTACTGTGTAACTATATGGCAGATAATCAGAAATCTGAATAAAAAAGGGATAAATAGCAGTTTTATTTTGTCTGGTTTCTGCATAATTCCCATGGTTTATGCACTATGAGCTCAGGAGTATGAGCGGTGTTTAGAGCAGCTGCCCTTCCAAACAGCAGGAGGGCGTCTGATGAACCAGAAAACAGCCAGATAGAGCAGGGCTGCACAAAACAATCTGGAGTAATGAGCAGAAGAAGTCAAAATAAAAAAACAGCATAGAAAAAGGATACCTCAGCCTCCAGTGCCAAAAACATGTCTTCATCTCAGCCACGGTAACAGTTTTTTCCCAAATACAGTTTTTCCACATGTTTATGAAATGTGGTGAGAGGAGTCAGTGGATGATTTCCAAAATTCTGAGAAAGCACACAGTCACTTCTGTTTTGCAATGTATATGGGTTTTTCAATTTCATGCTCATTTGTAGGCCTCTAACAGAATAAGACGAGCCTAAGCACAGCGGACTTTAGGCCGAAAAATTAAGAGAAGAAGACGAGAAGTACATGCGATGAAGGGTGAGACAAAAGGAAGGGGGAAAAAAAATGGTAGGGCCAAGGGGGCAGAGAGAGAGGCTGAATGAGTGCTACACTCTGGAGGGCCTGTCTTGATTTCAGCACTCCTGAAACGCTTTGTCTGATTCGGGGTCGGTAGCGCTCACACCAGTATCGACTTACACATTCACACTGGCCTGTGCCTCAGTCACGGGGGAGCGAACAATGTGTCTGTGGACGTGCACGACAGAATCGGAGAGAAAGTATGTGATGGTGACAATCTGCCTCCACCGCTCGAGCATCCAACAGAAACTCTTCCTTACATTCACGCACATCCCTGCTCTGAGGCATTTCAGAAATTCTACATCGGCACCATGGCCTTCTTTGCTGCAATGACTTCACAGTAAACAAAACCTGCTCGAAGGAAAACCCCTGTTCACTTTCCACTCAAGGAAAAAGGAGATGACTCATTCCAGAATCTTTTTTAGGGCTTTACCTTGTCTTGTCAGCCGTTCAGCTTTCCATCTTCCCCAAGACAATTGTTTTGTCTTGTGCCAGTATTTCACTGCAATCAGAATACCTCTTATGTGAAATGCAGTGCTCATCGGCAACACAGGCATTACAGTATATTCTGACTCACAATTGGCTGCAAATACTAGACACAGACCTCGAGTAAATGAGTCAGTGGTAATGTGATACCTAATCATCAACTACTACAATACAACTTACAGCTTCCTATATTAGCACCAAGAACAAGACTCCTCTAGGTCTTCAAGCATTCAAAGAGTATCACATTATCAGTGTGGTGGTTATACTTTGCCAACACTGACATGACTACAAAAGCATTAATTTACCGTTATCAAAGTAATAGTTCTATATGAACATCGCTTTCGATTGATCTTTCACAACCTGTAAATTGTGAGTAGTTTGAGGGAGGATTAAAAAGAAGTCTGACACATGACCCAGTTCAGTGGACTCACACCAAAAACGGGAACTCATGTTGACACAATAGACTGAAAATATTAATAACATTTTAGGTTGAATGATCATTGCAACATTTAAATAACGTCATTGTGACTACTATGAAAAGGAGGCGAAAATTGTATTGCATCAGAAGAAGTATTTTACCACAATTCAGTCACTCTGTGGTGACCTCTGAAACAATTTTAGCCTTTTATGAACTGTCCTTCCAGGCACATTAGCAAAACAAACACTTAAAACGTTCTCATATTTGGTTCAACTGTGATACTTCAAAAATATAACAAAGAAAATTGCAAATTGTTCTGGAAATGAAAGCTGTCAGGTTTAATAGCTTATTGGCTCATGTCTATAAAGACATGATTACACACCCAGGTTTTGCATGATTTGGACATGCCTCAACATGGAAGCCGTTGGAGCGCTGTGATCATCATCACAGCTTTCTGATGTTATTAGCCCTATGTTAACATAATTAGGGCATGAGAACTGGTTTTCAGCTTTTGTTCACATTCGTTTGTAACGTCACTCGAAAAATCTCACAGTTCGTAAATGAGTCTTAAGTTCTGATGTACTGTGACCATTTAAGTGCATTGATAATTTACTAAAGCTGAACTCAAGATTGACATGATTTGTGTTATCTAACAAAGTGTCAGAGGACTCTAAATGGTCTTGATCCAACAAGTAGCCTCACTCTTATTGGTATGTTTAGTTTCAGACCAAATAACTGCTTCCAGAAAGTGAGATACAGCCCGGCTCCTCGTTCACCAACACTCCATAACTCCTCGGCGGTTATCAGCTTGGAACCGTCTGCCACTGCCAGGTTCACTTTTCCCAGGCTCCCAGCTGACTCGCAACTTCTCTTTGAACTACAGAGGACTCTCTCTTACACGCACACACACGTCCAAGTGCAATAAGTGTGGCCATATGTCTTCTTATCTTTCTCAGCCAAACAGACACTGTCCATTGGACAAGTAACATAAGCGATAAGGATCATTCCAGTTCGAATCACACCAACTTGCCAAAGAACACAACTGAATCCTCTTACTAGGGGAATTTTCCCAATACACACACGCACAAAAACACACACACACAGGCCTCACATCCAGTGCTCAGCTGAAAATGGAGCCATCTGATGTACCATTCCAACTAATCTACAAAAAGAAAAGAGGTATGTCTTTCTGACTTGCAGGCAAAAACAAGAGCCAAAGGTCTAAATAAAGGCCAACGCAAAACAGATTAGACTAGTCTGGGCCTACACTCAGCACAGAGGAAATGTAAACAGTCTAGTCAAAGGGATGTTGACCTTCTGTATCAGTTTCCTGAGTCAATCACTTCAATAGTATCAACCTGAGATCTAACTAATGATTGGTTCTCCTAAATAACACACCCTGTTTGCCATAAAACTCAAGCTCAGTTGTGAAAAGGCAACTCTTCTAATCACCTTCAAAAACCACTGCACTGATGGACTGGAAGGAAGGAATGCATTGTTTGCTGGGAGACTTTCATCAAAACAGGAGTTGGAGAAAGACTGCTGAACAATCAACAGCTTATTAGATATCCTGTGAAGGTACATCAGCTGGGGTACAACAGAACCTCACCCTGACAAAAGAATCTCACCTTTTGCCAATGAAAACAAAGACCCAGCAAACACATTTTGGATCTCTCACAAGTCAAACAAGATTAAAACATGAACCCAGGACCAGGAACGAACGTTGTATCAAGCATATAACTAAACAATCAGCCAGTCATCAGTCTTTTTCTAAGGGTCACTAGGTATTTGGGGAAACAAAAACACAGAACAGATGATCCCAATTAAAAGCATTTTTTTAGGCATGTCACAGTTCCATAGGGCTCACAAGACTCTGAAATGTAGCGACGCATCAAAAGTCATTATGTAAGGACACATTGGCTTTACACCGCAACTTTAAGAAGTCCCTGTTAAACTAAAGGACAGGGTGAGCTAGAGAAGAAAAACCAACACATTTTCCCCCTTCTTTCACTTGAGTAATTTGCACTTAACTGCCACATCAGAACAAGCTATATAAAACAAAACGTGTCATTACTCCCACAGCTGCCAGCGGCGCTTACCCTCAAGGCTGAGCTGACTATTGTTCTATAACTCACCTAATCCCAGTTCTCAAGCCGCTCTGACTTGTCAGCAAATCAATCACCATCATGCCAAGGGTGTTCCACCTTTAAACAGACATGCCAGCGCTGTGTTATGAAAATTATGACATATTGTATTGGCGTAATAGAATTTCATTTCAGTAGAGGCGGCCAGATAAGTTTGATCCGTTTGTGAAATCACCCAACAAAGAAACTATTATCAAAGTCTGCGGACAAGTGTTCATAAAAATCAATAAGAAATCAAAGTTTGTTTTGGGTTTTTTATTATTATTTATTTCTTTCATTGCATTTTATGCTGTAGCCAACACTCTGAGGTGGTTGCACAGACATGGTCAGAGTTTGCCCATAAGCTAACTTCATCACTGCTGAGTCTACTACAACTGCTTCCTGTTGCTTGCCCTGCATTGGCATTACAGCTGCACTGCCTCTATTATGTTCTGTAATCCTCACTGTAGTCACTGAGGGCACCCCATTGTCCCTGCTTGATACACTGTGAGGGCCTGCTTCAGTCTGGTAGCTGGGCCCACACTTCTCTGTGGAATAAAAGCAACCATCGGTGAATCTACGCAGGCCTCTGAAACACTGACATGTTAAAGATGTCTAGCCGACAACATTCAGCTGGATGCCTGGCTCTCGCCCTACCTGATCTAAGCACATGTGTGTAGCCTCATTAAGTGCAGCAGTTACTGTGGGTGGCAAGGTTAAAGCGATGAAATGCCTGAGGTCCAACCGAGCGTGACTTAAACAAAGCCCTTGGCCTGGACAAGAGGCCAACTTCATGCAGCTCACAAGAGAGGACGAAGAGGGGGGGAAAGCCTCATGAACTCGGAGTACCCAACAACCCAATTGCACCACACTGCCATCTGTCCACAACAGCCAATCAACTGATGAAAAGGACAAAGAGTGATATCATACCTAACCTGATGATTGTTAATGTGCACTGAAGTAAAGCACTTGGGAGTAGAGGATGAGGGAATTTAACAAGTCACTCCATTCTGTCCATGTCTGTCTGTTCCTAAATTAACTTTTCTCCTGGAACGCTGTATGAAATGTCTCTACCTGACATTAAAATTTGCAGAGACAGTCAAGAGTTAAATGACAGTGCTGCAAAAATAAACTAAATATTCTTCACTGGCTATACATCACCCCTAATCTGACATTTTAATACATCTCCAACTTCTCAAAAAGGGCAAATACAATCAAAATATCATTAAGGTAGAGTCAAACGAAGGCACTCCTGAAAGTTGGAATGGTCATCTGTCACAACTTAGCGTCTGCATGCGGTGTTTTCAAGTCCTAATGATTTTCAGTCAATACAGTGAAACTAATCTGAGACGTAGTGTTCATGCCAACTTCGTGTTACCATAGAGCGAACATAAACAGAAACTTTTGTCTTTTTAAAAAGGTGTGAGGCGCCAGTGTCTAAGTAGAGAGCAAATAAAAAAAAATACAGACCATATCAAATTGCAAGCTACCCTGCTGAGGACATTGTTCTACTGCCTATCAGGTCATATGGGAAAAAACCATCTATATGATCTGTTCTGCCCCTCGGCCCTCAACAGAAAGAACCGAACGAAAAACAAATTAAGTCCTACGAGACTGAAGGAAATGCTGAATGATCGTCCACTTTTTCCCCCTTTACTTATCCTGTGTTTATAACCATCAGTATGCACGTCTGGCTTTACAACAAGAACTTCCCTGAAGATGGGGGTAAAAATAGCCTTGATGTGATTGGACACACACAGTGGATAGATTGAGCCTTTCTCCCATCAGGCACAGTGGAAGAGTTAGTGGGCCAAGCTGTGGGGCCAGTGAGTCTGTCTGTGCAGAGTCCTACTTTTCATTACACTGAAATGTGCTCCAGCATAGCAAATCATCTCTCACAGAGCTACAACACTCCCACAGCCGTGTTAGGACCATTTATTTACCCTACGAAGAAGAGCTGACACTTAAGGAAAGGAGAAAGTTTTCACTCTGGAGTTAATGTACTGTCGAACTGGGAGATCTGTAGGAGGTGGTGGAAGAGGAATCTGCCAGTTCTTATGACTTTTACCTTTTGACATTAAAGAATAAGAAGGACCGGCATGTGCATTTCTTTAAAGATCTATCCAACTGGTGTTATATAGAGATTTTAGCAGATTTTACCTAACTTTAAGGACAGTTAGGTGATGAGTTGCATGACTTTAGTGTCTGATCATACTGGTGGCTGTCTAGTCTATTAAACAACTAAATCCAAACTCTTATTTTTTCCTCATTTCCCATTGCATGTTTGGTTTCTTTGTGCTTCATTATCATATCATACAAAGCAGTTTTCTAAACAATAAAGACAGGCCTGGGCCTCAGAGAAAAGTCCCTGCACCTGGTTAATTGACTCAGATAATGAGGAGACCAGGGGGGTCCTTCCTCAAAAGAAGAATTCACAAAGAGCTCACTACCACAACACAAATTCATTCTTTGTTTGTTGTGCTTTCTCTCCCACTTTTGGGGTCGAGGTAGGTGACTGGCGCATAGTAATTGCACTGAACTGCCACACAAACACACATTTTTTTTTTCTCTCTTTTCTGTGGTTTGGAGAAGCCCGTCGGGAAGTACAGAGTTGTGTTTTAAGTCTCCAACTCACCGGCCAGGCAAAACTGAAGGGCAAAACTATCCGGGATTTGTCATTCCTCACAGAGCTCCTGAAAGTAAACGTATTCCCTCCGAGGATAGGCGTAGATCCCATTCCGAAGCTGCAGGGCCCTGCAGCAGAAACTCTCGACTGATATTCCTTCAGGCAAACTTTAAAAAACGTATCGCACTCGTCCCGTGTGCATTTTCTATCCGCCGTGTTCCGTGCGCCATCGCAACACATGCCGTTCAGCAGCTCTCCGTTCGCATTGTGCATCGATAAGATTTGCAGCTCGAATTGTCCAGATCCCTCTGACACCTGTTGAAGACAGAAGAGTGAGTGCAACAGAAAAAAAAAAGAAAAGGGAAACATTTTCAATAGTGCGTCCGCGGACATTACGCAGCGGCCCCGGGGTTCAACCGTGCGCACTTTGGGCACGGACGCACGGACATGGAAGGGTTTAGGGTTAGCATAGCCGACTATGGAAGAGACATGCAACCACTTTTAATCCAAATCACTGAGGAAAACTTGTCCACACTGCTCCTAAAGTAGTAATCCACGTACCTTGGTGAGAAAGCAGAGTAAAAAGGCAGCCAGCACTGAGCCCCGTCTCAGAATCATGCCTCCGGACTGCTGTTACCACTCGTTTGTACTATTCGTGTGGCCGACGCACGGCACCAGAGCTCTCCTCTGATTTAAACATGCACAAGTGGAAAACAACACTTTGATCAGCAGAGCACAGGTCCCCGATTCATGGAAAACCTCTTCCTGGTATGTCCTTCACACTGTCCAGGCGGATGCTCTTCTTCGTTATCCGACAGTTTCCACTTGTTGTTGAAGAAAGTTTACACAGTAGCCATGCGGCAGCTGAGTCCACTACTGACTGACTGACTGACTGACTGACTGCTGCTCCGAACTGGAACTCACTGCACAAGTTCAACAGGGAGGGAGTGTCTGCAAAAAACCCTGCACCTCCATATTCATGAGCACAGCACCGTGGATCCGCCCTTCCACATAATCATACATGCAGGATCTCCTTGGCAGTGTTGTGGTGGAAAATTCAAGTGGAAATAAACTATGACCTGCAGACATATTGATAATCATAAGTCATCACAACCGCAAACCTAAACATAAATGAATTACATTTTCATACAAGCATCCATTCCTCGCTCTCCCATCTTTTAGGAGACCTTATCTTCCTCCATTGTGCATTAGTCACATACTGGAGTTACCACAATTTATACTATTATCTTACCTCATTAAGATTTATGTCATCTTAAAAGGTGGGTTGCTGGTTTTACTCTCCTCTAGATTTGTGCAATTAGGTAGCACACTAAATCATTTGGATTTCAGAATGGGCTTGCACCAAGGCCAGCAGCTGAGTCAAGGCTTTTTCGGTAAATGCACGGTATGTTAGACATTTTTCTACATGTATTGGAAGCCTTGGGAGATTACCATGGGGGGGAAAAATGTCAAATATCTGTGCATTGATAGCATACCCCCATGTTTAACAAAGTTTTGAGATAAAATTCTGTAATTTAAAATATGCCCGCTTGCAATGTGTCAGAGATCAGGAATCAGTGGTGTACTCATTTCAGGACATTTTATGCAACTTAAAACATGTCACAGCTCGGTGTTTTACTAACTTATTACTCCATTACATTATTGATAGGCCCAACTTACATCTCAGCAGGAATAGGAAAAGTGTCAATTCAATTCTTCAAGACTTTTCGTCTCTGGATATTGTGGAAAAATTACAAGATTGAGACAATTCTTGCTCAAAAAAAAAAATAATATCATGATCACACCTGTTCACTTCTCATAATAAATTAATTATAAATGTGTTACTCCAGTCACATGTGGTGCATACCTTTAGTACTTAAATAGCATTTTTTTTTATTATGTTTTGTAAGAAATGAATTAAATTAACACATTTTCTATCGCAGAACTTTTTTTGGCTCAGCTCTTCATCTCAAATTGCATACACTTCCAGTCCAATGAACATCTATCTGATTGTGTGCATTAAGGATCAAATGTTCCTTTAAGGTTGGATTGAGCTCAATAACTTGAATACACGAGTACCAAAACAAACCTGGGATCTTACAGAATATGACACATTGCTGTAGATTATGTACAGTGATAACATGCATTAAATACATGTAAGTGAGTAGTGAGTGATAACTCTTACTGGCCATACTTTAAGTATGTTTTACTTACATTGTTGACTTAAGTGACGTTTGCTGAATGCAAAACTTTTAACGGAGTGTTTTCAGAATGCGGTGACTCATGGCAGTCATCCTACAGTTTATAGCCCACTATAATGCTAGGATAAATGTGAGTCTGAATGAAGCATAAGCAGAGTTATAGCTCAAATATTTCATTCACTGCAGCCAGAAAAAAAAAAAAAAAAACCTGACAGACTGCTGAAAGATATTATTGCCCCGGTATCCTTTTCTGCCCACTCCGGTGTCGAAGGGCAATTGCGGCCAGGTGTATATCTGGAAGAAGGTAATCTGTGAAATGGATCAGTGACTAAGACTACACGTACACATTCATATGCAAGGATAGGAACTGCTCTGCTGTGTGGTTAGTGATCTGTGTGGACCAATTACACAGGTCATTCAATGGGTCACAATCAAGGAAACACCGTTAGGAGTTGGAGTACAGCAGAAAAGACTGCATCAATCAGTAACTATGTTTCATCATCGTGCTTTATAACTGTTTATGAGGGTGTCACACGTTTCTCTTGAATGCATTGTACCTGATAAGCTCACTGTAAGGTCTTGTATTTTATCTCAGGCTTTGTGAGAACTTTCATCAGTAAGCCCTGCTGCATTATTTTCACTGAAGCAGCAAAGCAAATAATGGATCTTATCTTTTACAGTTTAGAAGTCTAAGTGATAGGAGGATGTGCTTGGAAGCTTCTGCGATATTTCTTGCCTTTTTTTTTTTTTTTTTTTCAGTTTATTGTTACTGGTTCCATGTGTTGTCTCGTAGGAATTTGCACTCAAATTCACAGCTCAAAGCGTCTTAAATCACCGCTGTCAATATTCAGATGGCATATTTCCTGTTGTTGAACTTCAAGATGAAAGGTAAGGCCTCCTTCGTCGCCCGCCGCAGTCACGGAACTGATACACATCTCAGGTTACAGGCCTCATTGAAATGCTCTTTCTGCGTAATTAGGGTTAATTGGAGAAGTTTTTAACCCTAGGGAACATTTTCTCCTTCGTGGCAAGAGCTAAAATTGAGTCTAGAGTTTGTAGAAGGCTGGAGGAGGCGTGGTGGGATCCTGTCTGTGTGTTGTGGCCCTGTGACCTGCCCAGAGGTGATGCTTGTGTTGGAGTGATGACAGAGGTGGGGGTGAACACAGTGGGACTACACCTCAGTGAAGAAAAAAAACAACATGACAGATTTGATCCGGCTGACTACCGGTCAAGAGTACAATTCCTGTTATTCCTGTTATTCCAAATTTGACTTCTTTTGTTCAACATAAATGTAAAAAATAGCATTTATAAAAACAGGCTGGCAGTAGATAGAGGCAAAATTCTGATACTTTACATGACACTGCTACTACTACTACTACTACTACTACTACTACTACTACTACAACTACTACTATTACTAATACTTCTTCAAGAAAAGGTACTACACTCAAAAATGAAGAAAAAGTCTGTATTATCAGAAAAATGTTCTTTTTTTTACTATCATATGAGGTTTTTGGATCCATTTTACTTATGAATGTGTATGTTGTATATTACTTTTGTGTAATTTTAAGGTTGACTTTATTTTAATTACTTTATATACAGCTGGTATTTTGATACAGAACAATACATAATACTGTTAACCTGACTCACGCCATCTGGTATTTGAAATACCATCTGGGGTCAGACCCAATCCAAAACGATTTCATTTGAGGCG
>JAPTYR010000008.1:17152872-17164865 GCA_029814505.1 Siphamia roseigaster | reverse complement strand
CGAGTGAACGAACTGAACGAACGAATCACTTTGCTGAACTGACCGACGTGAACGAACTGGCAGGAAAGAATTGTTATATCCCATCTCTACCCCTATGTGACCCTTGTAACACAAATATGAAGCTTCTCTTCTTGAATTCAGATGGTTTCAACTCTAGGCTTACGTTTATATGGTGCACTATTGTTTGAAGCAGTTTTTATAGCTATTAATGAGATTATGTGTTTACTTTTTGACCTCAGGTACATTTATAAATGGCAGAGAAGGGGACCTGTACACATCGGTGGTCCCAAGTTATGCACAAAAACAAAGTGTAGAACTTTTCAGATAGAAATAATCACACCTTCATGCAGATGCTTCTGTTTCAAGGCTGCAAATGTGAAATATCCGTGTTCCCCAGCCTGTGTTTTTACACTGTTTATCTGGTGCAGTGTATTTCTCAGCTAATTATTTTAGCTTTATAGAAGTTCAATTATGATGTCATGAATAGAAAGTGGTCTTTGTAGCTATTGAAAACTTTCTTTTCATTCAACACAGCTTTGCCCAAGCTTATTAAACAGTCACACATCACCTCTTGAATGTCATTAACCAGGCTCTATCCATCGTGCCATGGCACATAAACAAGTACAATATTTGTTTTCTGACCTCTGAGGAGAGCTCACGCTGTCTGTTACTCTAACTAATGGCAAAGAGCTTGTGCAGCCTTACCCCTAACCCTGTCCAGATGGGATGTCTGAACATTAGTTTGGAAAAGTTAAAAATAGTCCACAAAGTAACACTTCATCTATCACTGCCGGCCTGTGGCAACCAGCTGAAAGAGAACAAACCACGTCACTTTTTCTCAACAATGAAGGAGATGCTGGAAGAGCTCTGACATTTACAGAGATGTTTTCCTTTTTGTGGAGCAAAGTAGAGAAATTCTTTAACATTTAATTCTTAACATCCTTGTTTTAAAATGTCAGTTTCAAGCATGTCACAGGTAGAAGCACTTCACTAGCACATTGCAGTGGACCTCATTAAATTCCTCACAGGACTGGGATTATTTTTCTTTGCTGTTAACACTAACAGCTTGCAGGGTAAACCACTGCTGCCAACCTGATTATATACAAGTAACTGGTAAAATACGTGATACTCTAAAAGGGAAAGTAGAATTTTGCCCATTTTTGTCCTTGACTTTACTTAAAAAGATGATGAAAGCGCAATGAAAACAGTGCACTGAAGTTTCAGAGGTTCTGCCTTATTTCAGGTGTTGTGGTGATATCTGCCTCAGGCTCAGAGGTAAAGCTATTTTCATCATTCTGCATGTCATGACATATTTCTGGTATATGGCTGGTCGGTTGTATGCAAAGCGGCTGTTGCAGGTGTGTGTGTGCGTGTGTGTGCGTGTGTGCATGCTCCATATGTGGGTGTGTTTGAACGTGTTATCTTGCAAGAGAGAGAACAGCGGAGGAAAAGGGAGGAAGAGAAAAAGGAAGTGAGCGCAAGACAGAGGAAAAGCAAGAGTTGGAAAGAGCTCAACACGGTTCACCACAGATGGTTATTGTTTAGAATTCCAGGGTCATGATCTCATGCTGCGCTCTCCCTCTATCTCACAGATCCTGTAGGCTATGAATTAATCAAACTAAACACAAGCCTTGATAGTGTAAGTACTCTCCTATCAGATTTCAAGCTACAGCCCCTGTCAACAGAAATCCGATTACCTCAGGAATAGGCAGAGACATTTGCGATTATAGATGTAGCCAACAGAGCTCAGTACCTTTTGGAGAAGCACAGCCAGACTTCAGGGGAAATAATCTTTTATACATCACAGGACATCTGCAAGCAGCCCACCTCTGTCTGTGTGACAGAGGTAGACTTCCTTCTCTCTCTTTCTACTGTGTTTACTTTGCTGTTAACCAGGGGGGATATCCTGTCAGTGCACGCTCTCTTTCTTCTCCCTCTGTCTCCTCAGCAGAGCAGCCAATCATTGTCAGGGTTGCAGTAAGGATGTCAGCGGGCGAAGCCTCTGATAGATAACTCTCCAAAAAAGCCTCTTTGTTTGCACAAGACAACCGGCAAAAGTCTTTGATGGGATGAAGTGTCCCCCCTGTCACCCACTGCCTCACACCTCCCATTATCTCTGTCTCCTCCTCCCCATGTGTGATCCGTGTGCACAGCAACGTGGGACTGAAGCATTTAGCTGCTGTCAGTCAGCGAGAAGAGAACAGGGGTGCGGAAGAGGACATTGAGGAGCTGTCTTGGCTCACTGCTGGCAAACGAGCCACAGAGGCCCCATTACTTTCCCTGCTTGTCAGGAAGGAGTTAACCCCAGGGGGGAGGCCAAACATTAGGCTCAATGGTAACTGAGTGTGTAATTAATGCCGCAATGTGTCCAGTCCCCAGGACCTTCTCAACCTCTGGACCCTTTCTCAGACTCTGGAAGAGAGGAAGAGGTCAGCAGAAGGAGAGGGGGGCATCCGGGCCCCCGTATGCCACTGCATCTGTCCAGAGAGGGGATATAGTCTCCGCCAGGGCCTCAGGCAAATGACCCTTGTCAACCATGAAGTTATGGGAGACAACAGATTGGTCTCTGATGACGGATGTGTGGAAGGAGAGAGCGTTTCATAGGCCCGTGATTTAAAAGGACTTTTTTTTCCGAAAACTATTGATGTTTGGAAGAAATAACATTTAATAGCTTGACCACAGCATAACTGACTCAAGAAATCTCTTTGGTTATTATGTTTTTGTTGATGCTTGTGGAACAATTTGCAATTTTCAGCTGGTGTATTATTGGTGCCAGTGCTTAATGAGCCCAGTTTCAAAAAGTTATTTAAAGAACATGCGTCATTTTGAATTTGTCCAGTTACAATGTGAATTATAGAGCCTTTTAAATGTTTTGGCACAAATGCTGTGGGTTTCAAATCACTTTTGCTTTATCTCCCTGGACCTCTGGCCACATCTGGCTGTGTCATTATAGTTATTGTCCGACTTGGTCAGTTTATTGTAATAAATGGGTTTTGCATGTTTTATCCTGTTATGGCTTGGGAGGGACAGAGCAGATCCTGTACAGTTACATCAGAGAAGTGTCTACAAAGATGTGGTGGCATTATAAGTCTATAGGGATGGTTAGTGTTGCTAATTCTGCGTCTAAACGTCTTATTGATTAATGCCCTAAACTTAAAATGGATCTTATCATGAGTCATATTTGGTTTGGCATTGAGAGTACATTCCTAAACTTCCTTACATGTTCATTTTTTGCCCAAATTCAACACTTTGAGCCAAGATAGCTATGTCTGAGCTAACTTTGTCCTCATGGAGGCCGTGAGAGCATTTCTGCCTTATATAAATAAATATGAAAAGGAGATCATAGAATTACACTTGATCTGGGAAATGTTGTTGTCGGCAATGTCATTCCATGTTTGTTTCTGATCCTGGTAACTGGTGATTAAGTGCATTTTTGGCCTTAACCGAGATCAGTCAGCCAGTAAACAATAGTGAGATTGGTTGCTGCGTCAGAGTTTGAAGTAAACAAATAACACGCTTTAGTAGAAGACTTGAGCCAGAAAGGAAACTGGCATTGGCAACGATGGTCTCAAGTCTTGAAGTCAAATGGCCTCCTATGTAGCTCTCCCCACCAGGAATCTTGATGACCAAAAGCCATGTAACTCTCTTGTCAATGGTGGTGAGAGCTGTTCGACCACATGTGAGCATTCCTGAGGCACCACGGCCTCACCACAAGCTCATATTTATCGTGTGTGGTTGAAACGCCACAGAGCAGCCCACAGCCAACACATAGCTCAAGGAACACACACACACACACACACACACACACACACACACACACACACACACACACACACACACACACTGTATACTGTCTGGCCTTGCGCTGCAAAATCTGTCCAGCTCTGTTGCTTCTCTCCTCTGTAATATAGACAGAACCAGCAATATTGTCAATGTCAGCAATCCAACTCCTGTAAAACGAGTCTGCAAAGATGTCTGGCAGCCTGAAGTCAAAATGAGCAGCTTCCCATCAAGATCAGTGTGCAGTATCTTGCTTTAAGGGTGACCTACCAGGTTGGTACAAGATAATTACTGCTTGTCTAAGTCTTTTGCATTTTCATTAACCCAAACTTAATGGACTTTAATCACTAGCACCAAAAAAGTTCCTTCTATTTACAATGCATGGGAGTGTGTGTTATAGGAGATATAACGACTGTCAGATCAGTTGTCTTTGACACACACAGGCCATTAGCAGCCAGTAAGAAGTGCAGGGAGTCCTTCCTCTGGGCCCTTTGATTGTGGACTGTCTTAGTAGTTTTAGTGGTGCTCGGCTATTATCATTCTCCAAGGTAACATGCAACGGTGCTTTTATGTCTTCCCTGAACTTTGGACCCAGCTGGATGTGTTTAGAACTGTTATAATGTAACAGAGGTTCAAAAGATTTCACTACCTTCCATTTAGCTCTCCTGCTGACACTGTTGGGCCACTTTAATATGCTTCCACACCGTGTCTGGTTCTCATCAAGGCCATATGAGGGAAAGGGGAAAGGTGGGTGGGTTGACAATGGGCTGGCTTTACTGGGAGAATCAATGTGATAAAGTACGGATCCATTAGCTGCAGTGGTGGTGAAGCCTGACAGATACAAATGTCTTGTGGGCTGATTAGTACAAGCTGAGAGAGCAGCATTACATGAATGGCATTATGTTATGATAATTATTATCAAATGTGGTGTAAAAAAAAATGTTTTGAGTGCATTTTAACAGCTTACTTTTCCTTTTAAGGTGCCACATTTGACTCCAGCACCATTTGGATTTGTTTTAAAGAAAAAGCAATATCTAAACCACAATTTCAAGATACCTAACAGCCCCCAACTCAACTACACCAGAGTGTCAGCCCAGGCATGAGTACAGAGTATTTTCCTAAGCTATGGCGTCACTTTCCCCTGGCCTCTCTGGAGAGTGTGGTGGGACGCTGTAAAACTTTACTGAGGGGAGTAGTGCGACATGGGAGTGTCTCACCTCCATTAAAGTCCTTGCCAGGGTGCTGTGGCATTTAAACACTCATAAATAAATAACGGTGAGATCTACAAACCCCTAACGTGGACTTCCCCACACCAAGGGGGAACAAAGGAGGGACTGCAAGGGGGACAACAAAAAGAGGAGGGTCACTGGTCTAATACTAACCTAAATGGTTCCCAAAAAAACTTTACAGTAACCACTAATACCCACTGGCCCTCTGTAGTTGTACAGTGCCTCAGCCAAGCCTCTGCTCCCTAGGAGAACGAGGCCACCAATATAGTCATCATAACCAGGGTGTTTTTCTTATTCTTGTTTTACAGGCAGAGGGGTTAAGTCACCAGCATCTGGAGGCCCATGCTGCAATTGAGGGAAGGTCAGCGCAGGAGCAGGCTTTTTCAATACTGTGAAATAAATTGCTCAACCAAATAGTAATATTGGAGTGGGTGAGGGCAGCTTACACAATGTAGATTTCATTCAGGTGTGATGGTAATAGCCAATATCCCACTCTTGGCACAGTAAGTTTGTGCCTGTTGTTGAGAAAGTGATGAGTGTGTGGTCAGATTAATCCGCTGGCAGGATTGATGAAGAGAGTGAGAGGACCAATTGGGAGAGAGTGGCAGGGAGCTGTTAGCAGAGCAGGCTGACATCATCAGAGCTGATACAATCAAAGTTCCTGTTGTAAACGAGCCCTCCAGTCCACAGCACACGGCCTGGCTGTGTCAGTGTCCTGAGGTAATGCACATTGCTGTGAGCTTGAGTCCTGCTTGCTCTGCATGAGGAGGATTTAGAGGGATTTTGGGTGGGCCTTTCGTCGTTGCATCCCTCTGGTGCCTAGATGGACAGTGCTGTTGAAGTGAGACTGATCTGCGGTTGGACACAAGCCCTGTATGCCTGACAGTGAACACAATGAGCAATGAAGACAAATGGTGGCTGATGTATCAGCCACTGATCTTCATCTGTTACACAGAAAGTGAATGGGACAAGAGTTAGATAGAGTACAGTGTGTTTACCCAGGTGTGTGTTGGAGCTTGCCAGCTCCTGTGGCATAATATTAAGAGTAGACTGAAAGCTTAGTTGGGTGTATAAACCTATGTGAGATGAGAGCGTGTCCTGAAAAATGGCTTGGTTTTTTTTTTATTTTCCAAGAGTAAATTGAGGCTGGGCAATCCCTCAGAAACACACTTGGCTTCAACCACAGCCCTGCATTCCCCTACTCCAACCTTTTCTTATCTCAGTATGGGAAATTTTCTGCAATCGAGATGATTTAGATATGTATGTTACTGAGGGAATTACATTAAGTTTGGTTTAACTGCAAAACACTGAGCACAGATTACATTTGAATTAATCACATAAGAGACATAACTGAATTATAAGAATAAAGTAATTTGGCCCCTAAACTCTATTCTTTAATGCTCAGTAATATAACTTTTAACCCAAAATATGACCAGAAATGCCGAGGTGTTTCTGCAGAAACATTTCTGGCTTGCCTACTGTGTATATCTGTAACACTGTGGGTTCATATTCCCAACCCCAAATTTTCACTCTGCATGAGAGAAGTATTGCAACAGCTATTGGCAGACAAGCTGGACTACAAACTTTTTTCAGTCCGGTGTATAAAAGTATTAGTATATGATAGTCATGCCAGGAAAAGTAAATCCTCTCGAGCTTTATGCATGCACACACAAGAGTGTGCATGTGCGTTTGCACATGCATACATGTGTCCTTATAGATGCGCGTGCACAGACAGAGACAAAATCAATCTCATCAATTCAGTGGGGTATTTCCAACAAGCCCACTGCTTCTAATTAGAATAGACCTTGCAGTCATTGTCTATTTTCTCTTTCTTTCATTTGTCTGCCATCAGCTTCATATGGTTGTAGTTTGCATTAATTCATATGTGGTCCACATTTGTGTTTGTAGCCTCAGAAGTTTAATCTCAGCCCAATCACAACAGAAAGGTACGTTCCGGATGCTTCTAAGAGTGATCCCATCCCTGCCCTCTGGATATATAATAAAGACTAGCCTTATTCTTACATGTCTATACAATGCACAACGTTGAACAATGGACAGCTTAATCGTCAGCACCTCTGAGCACACACATACACATAAGGGAAGGTGTCCACATTACCATCTGATGGTTTCTTTAAGTTAACAGAAACAATGTGTAGAATGTTCTGCATTACATGGGGGGTTTGAAAACTGCACACATGGAAAATACATGTGGCATGGTAATTCATCAAAAACAAACTTCAGTCAGGCAGTTTTATCCACAAAAGATAATTAAGGCTCTACAGTGTGGAGAGTGTGGCGTCCAAATTGTGTTTTCCACATCCCTATATTCATGTGCGGTCTGTTGTCCTTGTTGTACTATAAGGCTCCCTGCATGCTCTGTTAAACTCTGTATATTGTCCATCTGCCTCTGCACCATTATCGCCAAGAAAAATTCATGTACGTTTGTTTTTGTTGGCAATTAAAGTGCCTTTACTCTTTTATTCAGAAAGTGGAAGTCATTGCAGAACAGGCCAAAAAAAAGAATTAATCCGCTGGCCAACAATTGAATTTGACAATGAAAAGAAAATGCAATATCTGTATGATTAGTGGGATTATAGGGAGTCAGTTCATTTTATTGCTCTCCTAATAAGGGCCAATCAGGCCAATAATAAATGTTACTGGAGTTGGTTTGGTGCCACATGCTGCAAATGTGACAAATTGGCTCTCATTATCAGTGTGGTTTTCCACAGAGCTGATCTGACTTGACATTCGAGAGGGTATTCCTCCTTTGGCAGGGACTGTGGAAGATAATGAGTGCCATATTACATCAACATACTGCCATGCCAACTGCTCAACTGATGACACATCCCATGATGCTAAGCTCTAATGCGCTTCCCGTCAGGGGTTGTCATACAGTTCTCACAAACTTTGTGTCGTGTGTTGTAACAGAAAGTTACACAATCATTCAACTTTAAGTGCTCAGATGGAGTTCCAAAGGGATCTGATTATATATTTTATAAGCATATATTTCATTTATATTAATCAGAACATGTATCAAAGTCAATGTCAATCTTCTATGAAATTGTGTTCATAACAAGTGTCTTATGCAAGGTCAATGAAATGAGAAAGCAAAAACAAGAGCACTAAAAGATTATATAAAACTAGGCAAGAATATCGGTCTCAAGAAAGTTGTGAAAGTGTAAAATGATAATGTTTGTATTTTGCCACTAAGTCTTATCAAATTACCTGACAAAGAGGTTTGAAGACCACAAACCAGAATCATTTTTATGATGACTAGAGGTAAACTGTGGATTCTTAGGTGAATGGTTGGGGGGAACAACCTCACTCTTGCATGGCTTCCTTTTTGGGGGGTAAATGAGAAGCACTTTTCAAAGACATTAATACATCAGTCCTTTCTAAATAAAAACTAAGAAGACAAGATCCTGTGTTTTTATTCCCGATGTGTACAATTACACTCTTGTGCTGCTGGTAAACTGGCTCTTAAACAGAGTTTATACAAGGTCTTGCTCCACTCCAGAGAAGCTATGTAGAAAGAATATTCTTCTATTAACTTGACCACATTAATCAGGATTTACCCCTTGTTGGATTTAGACTTGTATACATTTTATTTCGCCTGTGACTGAGAGAGCCATAGATTGTTTACTGTTGTTAAAATTAAAATATCCATCAAAACTCTGTGGTGAGTTGGTAAATACCTTTGCAATGGTGCATGTGAATTTTAACACTAACGTCAAACCTATGATCAAAAGGACTAGAAAATAAATTAATAATACAGTATGACAATCTTGCCGTCCTATCCCTGGGGTAAAATTGACAAACCAGTTGTTAGTTTCAATTTTAATATAAGTCAGTAAACAAATGGTTCTTGACCTGACAATAAATATTTGATTTTCCACTAGATCACAGTAGATTTACAGTGAAGCAACAGTGAAGGGTGATAGAGGAACTATGGTGATGAAGCCATAATGAACTTGTGACCAGGGCATTGAAACCCCAAATGTTTCAGGGGTCGTGACTGTGGTGTGTTGTTAAAAAGTTATCCTGATTTTCAAGACTGAATAAAGGCAAAAAGCCAATCTGTCCAGTTAATGCCTGCCTTTTTATTGGATATTACCCTGGATTGTCAGGTGTGGGTGGGCTTGGCTGTTTGTCAGCCTATTAGCTTCAAGCCACAGACTCCCACCTTGCCAGTTTATAAGTCACAGCCAGCCAAGAGAAGGTGGTGGTCTAGATTTCCAGAAATCAAAGCAAATTGTTGTAAATCGTGATCATCACTTCCTTTCTTCATCCAAGGAAAGCATTTTGGAGGTGGTAGGAGATTATTCTACCAGATGCTGGTGTAATGTAGTATGTTTGGCTTTACCTATTCATCTGGAAGTCATTACACAACACAAGGTACACACTGTCATGGCAACATGGGCAACATGGGCCCCAGGACCACAGCCAGATCATCGAAGTCGACTCTCCAAGAAAACAACTGATGTCACTTCAAGTGTCAAGCAGAACTGCCAGGTATACTTTGCCAGATACATTTTAGATGTGTGAACGTCAAATTAGAGGGATCAGTACACTGCTGTATGCTCTGTGTCCGTACAGTGAAAGTACTACTCAGTTGTATTTAGTAGCCACTACTGTGTCATTTAGCTCATTGGTTGTAGTGAGCAGACTCCCTGCTGGGTGCAGTTGGGAAGGGGCCACTCTGTGGTTAATTAGTGGACAGAGATTTGGCCCCAAGAGGGCCAGGTCGGCCCACTAGTGAGCTCACTTCCCCTCTTCTTCACACTCACATGCACAGCCGCTCCCCAGCTATGAGTCAGTCCATGGAGAGAGAGAGAACAAGAGGTAAAGCGAGAGACAGGAAGTCATTTTACCCACATCGGGCCCATCTCCAGTCTCATCGCCTGCCAACTCAGAGTAGTGTGATTACAGGCGAAACTGATTAAAACAAAACAACTTAGCTTGGTGCCCCCTCCTCCTCCATGCATATACAGTACACATGGACTGTGACCCCACACACACAGTCAGGCGAAACAGGATGTTTGAGCAGGATCCTGGCCGTGATCTTTTTAAACTCTAATGGCATCCTGATGGAACACAGGTGCCTCCTGAGAGTTGCAGCCACTCAACACTTACACTGAATACACATGAGATGAGTCAGTGCCCGCCTTCCTGGTTTAATCATTTAATGATTATTGTGTCTTTAGGTATTTCCTTGTGCTCATGCTTTGGTACCGCTCAGGAGCTTCAGTGTTGTTCCTTACAGACAAAGTTAAAAGAGCTGATAATAAAGTGATGAGAAAGCAAGTCTCTGTGGCAGCCACATAAACATGCCTCTGACTTTTAAAGGATTTTGCCTGAGACATCGGATGCAGGTGCTCTGCTGAGATCAAAGAGGCAAAGTAAAACCTACTTAGTTTGAGAACTCCAAGAGAGCTGATTTATTTAGCCAGTCCCACTGTAAAAATGCCCTGTAGTTTGTTTGAGAACCTCCATCTAATGATGTATTCCTGCAAAATATTTAAAGTAGATGAGGCATTTTCTTTGAGTGTAAAGGCAGAATGTTCAAAAGTGAATCTGGTGGTCCTTCATGTTCAATTCTGAAATTAAAAGGACACATTTTTGATGTTCGTTATGATACCTTGAACATCTGTTACTAAAAAAATACAGTGCATTATGGTCATTAATTACAGGATATATGGTACTTCAAACATGCATCACTACTTTACAGACCACTGTGATCTGTTTAGAGTTGAGGAATTTAACATTATATATGGTAATAGAATGTATTTAGTGAGCTAAATAATATTACACCTCTTTTTTCATTACGTCTTCATTGACCCTGCCACATCAGCTGTATGCGTTTAATGTGGCATTTTAGCTTACACGACAAACTGGAGTATTGGGTCAGAAGTGGACTGCTTCCAAAGAGCAGTGAACATTTGCTGTTCGCTCATCAAATCCACCAAACATGTGAGACCAACCCAAGGCAATGAACCACCGAGGCTGAGGAAACCATCCAGCAAACAAATAAGGGTTTCACTGTAGAGCCTCTCCATTACCATGGGAACTGTGTGTTTTACTGTGCAAATCAAACATAATGAAGTATAATAAAGTGGGTTAATACAAGTGTACAGTACAGCAGGACACCAGAATGACACACAACTGAGTGGAAAGTGGGCAAACGACACAGGAGTAGGACTCTGTAGCACATCTATTTGTACATAATATACTGTTTATAACGGTTTATAAAGGAAGTATCCACCTACAGTTTATACCAGAAGTGAGAGCAGGTCACACATGTGCAAGCAACAAGTAAGTTTTGAGTCTTTTAAGTCCTTTAATTGTCAAGGAAGGACTGAGTTTCTGTGGTGAATGTCAAGGAAGTCAAGTCGAGTCAAGTCACTGTTCAGGTCAAGCAAGTATCAAGTCATATGAGTATCCAACCGACTGGAAAAGTTGAGCCATCAATTACAAGCATCACCACTGAACAATAATGGAGACTAGAAAACAGACCAGTATGGCTAACTGGCTCCTAAAACCATCATATTACTGACCATAATTGAATGTAATTGACTGTTTTTACTGTAGTACTTCAGTATTAATTTGAGGGATTTATACTATTATTGAATATTTCCTGGGGCGACACAGTGGTCTCACAGCAAGAAGGTCCTGGGTTCAATTCCAACACCAGTAGATGGGGGAGGGACCTTTCTATGTAGAGTTTGCATGTTGTCCCTGTGTCTGCATGGGTTCACTCCATCCAAAGACATGCACTGATAGGTTAACTGGTTAATTTACATTGCCCATTGGTGTGAATGTGAGAGTGATTGTTTGTGTCTATATCTTCAGCCCTGCAATGAACTGGCAACATGTCCAGAATGTACCCCGCCTTCACCCATAGCCTACGTAGCTGGGATAGGTTCCAGCGACTGCTGAAACCCTATTGAGGATAAAATGGGTTCAGAAAATGAATGAATGAATATG
>JAPTYR010000008.1:17131150-17144661 GCA_029814505.1 Siphamia roseigaster | reverse complement strand
ATCCCTTCACTGTATTCATGGCAAAGTCACAGTCCCAGCGCAATAGTTATTTTAAAGTTATTTTAACATCCATCACTCTTTTCCGTGTCACTCCTGCAGCTCATATTTGCCTTTTTAAATTCTTCTGTCGCCTGCAGAGATACTAATCCCTCAACAGAAAATGTTCACAGACTGACAAATGTTGTTTTGGAGTCATTGGCTATCAATGCATTCAGTCATTTAGGTATGAGGAGGTGTTGGATGTGATTTCATGTCTAAAAACCTAATGTCAGCCATGCGCGTGTCTTAACAGCAATGTCACATTGAGCTACACGGCTTGTAAACATGTACTTGGCAAATAAATGTTTGTAACCAGATTACTGTAATGCAGTTACACTGCCTGCAAACTCTAAAAAACAGAAATGAGGTTTATGGCCTGGAAAGCTTGTGGCCTTACAAGAGCGATGTGATGACAAATACTCTTGTTTCTGAGTTGTGAAGGATAGACCCAGATGATTCAGATGGTTCAGGTCTAATGGCCACAGATACTGGCTTTGGCTGCAGCCCCTGCTTTGTTGTATAGTTGTCATTACTGAGACAGCAGGCAGCCGCGGTGGGCTGCTGCTTATCTGGAGGTAATGAGAGGTAACATGGTGTAATGTGGTTCCATGCACATATATTTGTCTCCACATCTAGAATGTCTCTCGACTCCCCTTTTTCTCTCCCTTTCGCCCGCTGTCAAATAAATCCACTGTGGCTGTTTTGAAAAATCCCTCCACCTTTTTATGCCAAACATTCTTTTCCTACTTTCTCCCTCTCTTTCTCTTATTCCTCATTAAACTCATGGAGAAGAAAGCATGTTTAGTGTGAGCCCGGGGGCCCCCTGACTCAGTTGTGGGAAGAGAACTGCAACGGTTAAAGGAGGGAGGTCTCACCCAGGGGGAGACACCCACAGTTATCCAACAGCATGCACACAAACAGATTAGAGAGCAACAATGTTTTTGAGTGATGTCAAAGGCGGCAGATGGACGGTCTCGGGGAAGCGGTGGGACTCCTGATGGGACTCAGGTGATGAGGAGGAGAGGGAGAGGAATAGCCCAAGGAGACGTGGTGCTTGTCTGGCCTGTTTCCCGGCCTCCCGTGTTGGAGCATGAAAAGGAGCAGGTCGTTTACACCCCAGTGAAAAAAAAGCCACCATAGCCACAGCAGCACCTGGATGTTATTTGGGCTAATGGACTTGGGGTTTACTCAATAGTAATCAACCTGGGGGGGCTTGTCGCTTTGTTTCACGCACAACCTTTCTCCAGCACTCCCACTCTTTGTCTTACACAACCTCTCTTTCTCTTTTTTCCCTCCTACCTGCTCCCTCCCTGTCCTTATCTCTCTCCACCCTGGCCTTTTTCCCTCTTGGTGTTTATTTTATTTTGCAGAGAGCTGTGTTATGACAAAGACTTCACTCCCCGGATGTATGCAGTCAGTGCTTGTGTCATGCCCTTATGAGGTATGGGGGCCCTCGCAGTTCTGCCAGCCCCACCCGGCCTTGCTCTTCCCAGGCAGAAAGGGCAGAGGAGGAGGAGTTGTGGAGGGTGGAGGGGTGTCTCCCACTAACACCCAACCCCATCTTGCCTGGAAACTTCAGAGGAGACTCCCAACCACACAAACAGGTTGAGGGTAGCAAGATTTATTCAGCAAGATTAGTTTTTCTTTATGTTTTGTCCGGTTGAAAATGCTGACATGAGACTTCCTGACATAGTCCATTTTCCTGTCTCATAGCTATTACCTCATTCATACAGCCTCAGAATGGTCCAGGATTGTTTACCATCCATCATGTACTACTGCAGGGTTCAAACTTTTAACACACGTTTAAGTCACGTAAGACTCGATAACCATACGGCACAGTTTGTTATGCATTTATCCACTGACTTGTTCCATTGTAATCACCAGAAGGCTATTTTCCAGTGAGAATGTATGCATTTTGTGTCAAGTGTTTTTTATTAGACAGTTTCATATTCAATGTCTATCGCTTTCATCCTCCTTAACAAAAATGACAAACACATTTATCCCTCTACCACAGAATTCACTTCATTTTTTGTATCATGTAAAGATCTTTTACCCCAACACACACAAAACAAAACAGAATGGGGGACAAAGTTTGACTTAATTATATTTGAGAGCTGAGGTGAAATAATGAAAAAGACATATTGTTTCTCATATATGTTTCTCTTTACTGGTAGGATAACTGGTTGATTTCAAAACCAAAGATGCCACCCAAGACACACCACTTAACATGAACTCTGTAGAGAGCTGCTTAAGAGGAAAAATGGGACTGTACATGAAAAATAAACCCAGCGTGATAAAAGTTGTCAAATGTGTTTCCATTGGTCTCATCTTCTCTCCCTTTTCTAACAGTTTGAATGTGAAAAGGCTTAAAGCAAAATGTTACATTTCATCATTTTTCCATTCTTTAATTTTCACCACAAAGCCTGACATGTTTTAAGAGGTGCAACCTAATATTGCCTGAACTCCAGGACCTACCACAAAGATCTCTGGGTAAATGGGAGGGAAGGAAGTGCACAGACAGGAGGACGGGCGTGGATGGAAAAGTGCGCAGTAACTTGGCTGCAGAACACCCTTAAGTAACAACACATGGCAGTGGAGGAATTCCACATTCATGGACACTCTACATGAGCGTGGATGGAAAGGCTGTCCGGCTGCTTGCAGCGAGTAGCTGACCAGTTCCGAATGGGAAGCTGATAAGGCTCTGCCATACCTAATTCCTTTCCATGTTCTCATCCTGGGTAGGCATCACAATGGGCATGATTCATGGGGGTAATTCCGCCAGCTACTGACTTGGCTCCTGCCTGCATTTGGGAAGAATGTGACCTCACAATACGCCTCTTTCAGGCCCATCTCTGTCTGACTGTGACTAGCCTCTCCTTGAAGCCCTCTTCTGTTAGAGACTGCAGAGTGAGGACAAGGGAATGCAGCATAAAGGCAAGGAAGAGAGGCTAAGTTGAGGGAAGAAAAAAAAAAGTCAAGCGCTTGCAAACATACTCTCCTCCTTCTTGATCTCCTCTGCCGACATCACTCTCTCCTTCCTGTATGTCTCCCTCTCGGTCTAATAACTAAATGATGTGCAGTGAGGAGGGGAATTTAAAACAATGAATGTGAAAGTCAACCACTGTGACAACCACAGAGACAAGCTCTGATTGCACGGGGGAAGTTGAAGGTGTGATGCCTGTTTTATGTTTCCACATATCAGCCACAGGGACAACCACAGGCCCTAGTCTAAAGGATGATCTGAACACGAACATGTGATGCAAGTCTGTTGTGTAATATGAGATGTCTGGAGCACTCTCTATGTGGTGCTTAAACAAACTGCAATCATCGTAGGTAATTATTTTGTTGTATTAGGCCATTTGAAGCTTGGTTAATACCTGGTTACATTCCATCTGTCACGGACACAAAGGCCCTTGTCTTTGTCTGCAGTCAGTGCTGAAATATAAATTACATTGTAGAGTGGCTCAGGGAAAACTACACATACAATGGATGGAGCATAAAAGTTTCTAATCAAAAACAGGGGGATTAAAAAAGCATGTGGCTTACAAATGCTTTAAATATGATAAAGACATAACTGTATTGTTTAAAGCCAAATACCCATGCATTTTTCATCTCTAACTGGAATAAATGAGCGCTCAAAAGACATGCACAGGAGAATAAGGTATACATTTATCTTTTAATTGTATCAAATCACTAAAGCTGAATGCCAGGTAATCACAGACAAACTATTTTAAACCAAACACAGCAGTGAGAATATTATGTTTAAAAGGGGGAAATTTTATCCATTAATGTAGAACGTATGTAATCTGCAAGCTCTTCAGGCATAACCCAAGTCATCAACGGCTCTTTCTTGGATGTAGATCTCAGAAATATGAGTTATTCTACCTCTTTAAAAGAGTTCAGAGAAAATAGAAAAATGCCTCAGTGGTCCAATAAATCTCTTTTTTATTCTAGCAATTCACCCCTGCCCCATTTAACTTAGCTACAGAGGAAAATGACTTTACAGACCTGCACCATCATCAAATGCTGAACACACATGACCATAAACACCAAACCTTCCTGGCACCAGTAACTGTACTGGCGCACACACTGTTACACCACACACATAAAAAGGGCGTTGACATCTACACGTTCGTAAGCAGAGGTGGTTTTGTCATGTCACCCTCCTTAACATCCTGCTGTAGTTTGCCTCATAGGAGGAGAAAATATGGTGTGATGTCACCTCTGGCATGGCCATGGTGTCTGAAAACGTTTCATTCTCCGCCCCAATGAATGAGAGGCAGACATTACTCAGAATAAGAGTGGAGACTATCTATTCTCCACAGTTGAAGCTGGTATTTGTTAGTGTGGATCACAGCCAGAGTCTGTCTGTTGATTGCAGATCAACACAATGCAGATCATATCATTGAGACTCCACAAAACATCCGGAGTATGCGTCTCTGCCACTCATAAGTTTCCCCTGTCACTCGTCCTGGCAGCGTCATGCTGCTCCACCAGCACCACTGGTACTGTTAAAGCAGCCCGGCGGCACTGTCTAAAAACCACTGAGGGGAGTTAGTCATAATAGAGCTTCATCTGGCCATCAATCTTCATGCTCTCCTCCTGTGAGCAGCACGGACTACGTCTTGTGTTGCAGCTAAAAGCCCTGGCACCGCTTTACCAGGCCTGTGATAAATTGATTGCTCTATGAGGCCTGTGGAGAATGTTTGGAGATTCCGATCCATCCTCGCTGTTTGTCACTGTGCATTAACAGTGAATGAGCGGATTCCTGAACCCTGACTCATAAACTCCCTGGGCAAGCACCTTTCAAATAAAATTTAGCAAGAAACAGTCGGCTGGAAATGTAAATTGCACACCCATTTAGGACGTTTGATATTTTTTTTCCAAAGTTGGACTGAAAAAGAAAAGCCAGAGCCATTTTGGGTATATAGTGTATTTAAATTAGTAAATAGAAATAGACTGCCTAAGAACCAATAAAATAGCAGTTTATCAAGAGCGCTAGTGCTTTTCCCCCCTCACTCTCCCCTCTATTTTTCTCACTTTCATTCACACTCACTTCTTCTCCTTTTGCCTATTGCACCTAATCAACCCATATTGTTTAGTTGCTCTTTACATTTAGTATCTTTTCATTGTAACCTGATGCTGTCACTATTGTTGTTTGTCATTTCCCTGTTGTTATTGTTTTTGATTAGATTTTTTTTTCTGTTTTGTCTTTTTTGCCTGATTTATGTCTTACTGTGTCTCTGTCCACAATGTCTTGCTAACTATCATGTATAAAAATGAATAAACGTCCCTATAGGGAGCCTGTATACAGAGTCGTGGAAAAAAAAGAGCTCCGTTGCTACTCTCTGAAAAAGGCTCATTTCAGTCTCGTGTTTCTATTCTTATTGTATTGGAATAAGTCTGCCACTGGCCAACTGTTTTACGGTATCTACGTGTTACAATTAGCAAAGTTCCCTTCATTACCTGAAACAACACCCGACCCAGAAACTACATGCCAAAAATCAAACTTTCTATCAAAGATCTGCATCCTGCAAAAAGGCAGGTCTTCACGGTTGTGGTTCACCTCCACATATGTTCTTTTTGGCACCCAGAGCACTTTCCACATGCCACAGAGATACTTTAATCTTAACAAAAACATAAAAGGCTTTATTTTCCTCTTCCCTTGTCCATAGGCTTTACTTTTGCACATCCTCAAATATAGATCAGATATTACTCACCTGCTCTAATTGTTTTATAAACAATATTCCTGCTGACAAAAGTGAGTATGTATACTATTTGTCAGATTGGTAGGACAGAGCTGACACTCATTCACTCAGCTAAAGTCAGTGTTTCTATTTTGGTTAGATGTCTAGACTTAAAAACATTTTACTAGGGACCAAAAGCCACAGCTGGGTTTTGCAAATCTGGACTACAGTTTGACCACTGCTAGAAAAGTCTGAATAATGTGGTACGATAAAGCAAGTGTTTTCTATTGATTTCCCGCCAAGCACCTTGCACAGTGTTATATTTTAAATATGAAGATAAAATATAGTTGATGAGATCATGTGTTTACTTCCTATACTGTCACTGAACTGGGGAAAAGATTGCCTGCAGTCATAAAGTGTTTATATTAGTGTCTTTTATAGGATGTTCCTTGTATGCATAATTGTTCGCAGCTTCATAAAAAACAAGGCAGACAAAGTGCAAATTAAGGGGTTTGTGGGGGTACTGACCACCTATTTTCCACACTAAAAAGTCACAACATCTGTCAACAAAGTAAATGTGTTCAACCATCAACACCCACCCAAAAGTGTGACCACAGATGATGTCATTCCAGGGTAATGAGCATTTGGAGCAGGGAATGAGCTGTGCGTTCAATTAAAAATAGGGTCCTTATTATTTTGCTTTTAAAACATTTGTTCCCTTGACATAATAAAATTAAATCTGCCAAATTCCCAAACTGTTCACCCAGAAATATTCTTGTGATAGGAAATTTGAGGATAAAACGTATTTCTTATGTACTTACAAGAGAAAAAAAATACATAATGTCGTATAGAATATCATAAGTAAAATTAATAATTTATTTTTGTGAATCATCAGTATGATTACAATGGCATCATTTCCCTTTGGGCTTTCGCTACATCCTGCAGTTGAGAATCTCAAACATAATCCTCTGGTTTAACACTACAGAATAACAGTATATTCTCATTAAAATAGCATTGATCATGCCTTTTATGAGCAATATTTTAACATCATAGGCTGTTTATGTCACTTACTACATTATGAATCAAATATCAATAATTGACTTAAATTGAAAATGTGACATCCGTCCAATCACGAGACTGGTTTTCACTGACAATAGGGCTGAAAACAACAACTTCCATCATAACAACCTTCACATTCAACTCCTAAACTCCTTCTCCTAAATTATGGATAAAAGTATATATGTATTTGGATGACACAGTATATTATATATTTACTACACACAGGTTTTGATAGGCAATTAACCAAATGGCTCAACACATGATCTGACTCTGCTTTGACAGGATTTTAACAGTATCTACTGAAACATTACTCTACAGCTCTGCTCCTTTACTCAAACTCACATCAAAAACAATGTGCACTTTGAATGATTTCTTCCCTCCAGTAAGAACAAATTGAATTTTGTTCCAATCTTGAGGAAACATATTGGTGTGAACTCCCTGATTTAGCACAAAGATAATCACTAAAAAGTCCTGTCTTGATTAGAAAAAGGCTAAATTAAGCCTAACTCTGATACCGCAAATAGGAACAATAAACACAAAGGGTCAGCAGGAAGAAAGGGCCTCCATTAGCCTTCACTGTAGCAACTGATGATGGATATGATAGCAAGCCCATTCAAACTGCAAATTTTACACATGATTGAGGCTCTATTGGATGTAATGAAATGGCCTTCCTGAATATTGCACTTGAGTGACTGTGTGACCACCAGCACAATAGCTGCCATTATAGTTTTAGGCTCTCAACCCATTTTTCTTTGTACCAGGTCCACCATGTTATTATTGCAGAACTCCGAGTGAACCCAGGGCTTTGGTTTCTTGCTGTTACGGATGTGACCGTTCTCTCCACCGGGAGCAATTCACAGAGTGTTAATTGACCACCGCAATCACTCAGCAGATTTATGGAAAGTCTGAGGGGTCACAGGAGACTTCCAGGGGAGGCTGTCCAGGGAGCAGAGGCTGCCCCAGAGCTGCAAAGAGGGAATTTCTGGTCTTTGTAGCTACACTACAGGTTCATAAACTCTGCCTTCCTCTAATGACCTCAGAGAAAATGTAGGTTGTACAGAAAAATGATCTCTAAATGGGCTGTAGAGATAAATGAAACCGTCTGTTCACTCTCCTTGTCTAATTACACATTAATAATTAAACAGCATTGATCCTGACCCAGAAATCTGAAAACCAGCAGCACATACCCATAAATCATCTATCATCTCCAAAAGCGGGCATAGTGAGGTTGACCCAGTTTGTTGTCGCTTTGTCATGTACTCATACAGATGTGTGTCCTTTGCTAAGTGGGGGGTGGAGCTGTAAAACAAGCATGGGCACTGCAGTCCATCTGGCCCATGATAATCAGCTTTAAACAACAAAGCTACAGACAAGGGGAGGATATCAGGCGCATGTGTATAAACAGAAATCCTAATGCACACTACAGTAGCATCCATCTGACTCCATTAACCATTCACGTGTTGCCCTTTGAAGATTCAGTGAGAACTTACCTTTATGATGCTGCAGGAGGAAGATTTTGGTCTGAGTGATGGTTACTGTGTGTCCTCTAGAGCAATGTTGAATGTATGTCGAAGTATTTGTTTAAATAAATGTGCATGTGGCCCTGCATCTGGACACTCTTAATACTATTTAATCCCTTTCTGTCAGCCAGCCAGGCTTGTCCACATGCCAATGCACTATCTACAGTGTGTCACTTATCTTCAGACAGAGAAACAGAGGATCCAGGACTGTCTTCAGTTTACACTGTACTCTCCTGCAATGATGATGTCGTGATGCTCAAGGAAGTGCCTTTGAATATTAAGGTGAGTGTAAACCTTCGTTCTCTTATTTTTATGATCCGTGCATCTTATAATTCAGACATGACATCCAGAATTATTTTTATAAATGTGTTGCATGCGGTTAAGATAAAATGCAGCAAGTTTTTTGTTTGTTTGTTTGTTTGTTTTTTAAGTTAGATGGGGGAACTGCACTGCACATGTGTAATAAGTAACAAATACTGGCATAATTTCGCATTTAATGGATCCCTTTTGTGGACAGAATGGTTCGGAAATGGCTCCAGTGCTTTAACATGAAGCATTTGAAAATAATTGCCTTGAGCATGCCAATAATTTTACAGTTATTATGTGATAAGCTGTATCATTTCTTCTGATGAAACGTATAACTGCCTTTTTATACGCATTGCCCAGACCTGATGATTTACGAGAGCAATAAGTCTGTGTTCTGCTGCATGGAGTCTGCATGGTGCATAGAGTCTGAATGCCATGCTTGCTTACACAGAAACGCTGCATTAATGGGTTTGTGTTACATAGCTAAATCAACTTGAGCTGTGAAGCAACTCCCAACAAACCTTTATGATCCATTAACGACTAGCCAGAGTTTTGCCAGGGGAGTCTGTGCCAGCTGGCAGGAACTGACAATCCTGTATCATAAGCAGCCTCAGCCAGCGATAGCTTTACTGAGGTTTGCAGAATTTCCCCCTGTTCTCTCTAGCTGATTACATACATGTTGTTTTCTCATTAGCCAAGGCTCCTCGTGGTCCTGTCTTGTGGAAATGCTAGATGGAATGAAGGTAAATGCAGTGTGTACAATATGTTAGACTAGATGGCTGCAGACAGCTTGGAAAGAGAGACAAGTCTGTGGAGTGGTTTGAGTTTGGGTGGAGACAGCAGCATTTACTGTAGAACTGCAGACAAATATGCATGGACCCCACCCTGGGCCAGTGATCAACTACTCTGTCATCAGTGTCTTTATCATGCAGACAGAGATTGATATCCGAGGATCAGATTCCTTAGGATTCCTCTTGCAAAAGAAAGTCCCATTTCTCAAACATTTGGAAACTTGAAAGATTTCTGTAGAGCTGACTGTTTTATTGTATTATTCATGAAAGCTGGCATAGCTTCGCAACATCCAACGCACAAATAATCTCCCACTTTTCCAAGTTGCCTTTGCTTTTGACAGTTGTCAGTGCAAAGCTTACTTCTGAAAATTTATTATTTTTGTTATCATGCTGTTACGTGGCGATTATTGTTAAATATTGCAATCCTTTTTGGTAAACTTTTTCTCCTGTGGACACTTGTATCTTTGTGGTTTGTGAATGACTAAGTGTTTTGTGTTTTATGGCTCACGTTTAATGAGTAAGCAAAGACGAGCAGACAAAACAACTGAACTACAAAAGAAATGTAGGTAAAGATGTTGTAGGATTTTGCTGATGTTGTAAATTATAATCATTTGGATTACATTTAATCCTGTATCATATTACCTATTATTACCACAGCCTGTGTTTAACTCTGAAGTGAAGGGGATCTACCTACCCTATCACAGTTTGCAAATACGTTTGTTTTATGACTCTGCAGTCTGATGAGGGGAAATTCCACACAGGGTTGTATCAGATTAAAAACAGTAGAGTGAGTTAGCATGAAGCCTGTTAAATCTACATGCATTTACCGAGTACAGACCATTATCTAGGTCACAGGTAGATTAGATAGGCAAATCTGAATTTTTCTCCTTGTCTAGAATAAGGTACTTTCACTCTATAGAATAGGATCTGTAGGCCCGATATCAGGAGAAAAGAGGGAACTGAGGGGCCATGGTAGGCATTAGCAATAGAGGGAAAGAGAGTAACAACAATAGTTCAAAGCATTTTGGTTTGCATTTGATCCATTGTCCCTGCTGGTCTTTAGAGACCACCACCAACAAGGCATCGTATTACTCAGGTTGACAGGGTTGTGTATAGCTAAGATGGCTTGTGAGATTAATTTCAGTTGAGGCTCACGGTTAAATGAGAGAGAAAGAAACTGCGTTCGGCCATTGTTGTTGAAATTGGCTGTCTCGGAGCTGATTCTGAACTCTTTTGTTTTTTATCTGCAGTTGGAGTTGTAATTTTATACATCGTCTTGTAAAAGATAAAAAAGGTCAATGAGAAAAAGAAGCCAAATAAGCAAATGCCTGTTTCTTTATCAGATAGGGATTATAAATCCCTTTTAGAGGATTATCACAATGGCCCATTTTATCCCTCACAGATTTCCCTCCTGAGTAATTACCATTTGCCTCTATCTCGCTCAGTGGCAAAATTGATGGGTGGGATCACTTGAGAAATATGCGAGTAGAAACCAACGAGGGAAACATCTCAGAGGCACACCACAATGAATGAGAATTTGACTACGCTAATTAAACAATGTCATGATTTATCGTCAGTAACAAAACATTTACTGTTTCAATTCCAAAGGCTTGGCTTCCTGGAAAAATGTATCATTTGGTCACAGCTCTGTACTTGTTCTCTTCAGTTCTGGCTGTAAGTTAAGGTTTAAAAGTTAAGACTTCTGATATTAAATGGCTTGTGTGAAAGGATCTACTAATATTTATTTAAACACAGATTAGAGCCTCAAGGCAATTGTTGGCCCCTATTTTTCCTAAGTCTGTAATTAGAAGTCTAAAAACAATGCCAGGTAATAAATCATCGCAAAGAAGTCTGTTTAAACCACAAGTTCATCAACACTTTTTGGGAAAGTTTTTTTTTTTAATTTTTGATACTTTGCAGTTTTTAGGTGAAACCGAGTGTCATGTGAAAACTGAAAGTACTTCCTAGAAAGTTTGTCCCTATCAACATGTGTAGCAGCCCAGTATCAGAGAACAGGCTTTGGGCCGGCTCATGAATGGACGGGACAGAGATGTTATCTGGCCTTAGGGAGGATGTTTGGGGAGTGGGAGTGGAAGGGCTGTGGGCTTCAGTGTGCTAATGCAGCTAACAGCCAGGAAGGCAGAGTGTTGACTCTGCAGATTTAAGCCAGCTACTGATGGCTATGGGGCTAAATACTGACCCCATGGACTAATAAAGAAAATCACCTCAGGCACGAGCCGCAGGGGTCAGAGGTAACAGCATGGCTGGGAAAAACACAGGCCGTGGCTTTCGATCACGACTCTGCCTAATTGAAATGACAGTTGAAGACCAGTGGGGGTAACAGTGTTTATTTACGTCTTTGTTACGCGGTGAGCAAGCACAAAGATATGCCTGGCCCGGCCAGGGATGACATCGTTCTCGTATGCTGTCTGGCTCCGGGATCTCTACACCAATACAATAAGGACTTCCTGTCTGCCATCAGATTCCCCTGCATTCCACCCAGGCCCAGGATGGGGTGAGGGGGCTGGCGGGGACATGGTTTTGTGAAAGAGTATGAGACCAAATTAAACCGACAATATGGACCTGTTCCCTTCGTTTAAGCTCCAAACAGATCCTTACGCTGAGCTATGATCTCAGGCAGACTGTGCTGGAGCTGGAACAGGCTGTTATTTGCTGAGCGTGTATCAAGGTTAGTTTACTGTGATTAAACAGGTATTGCTTTAGGGAACTGTCAACACCCTGGTTCATAGTGCTGATACCAGTAGTTCTCTACAATCTGTGCACATTGTCTCACTGTTTATAACGTAATGTACACAATACCTTAATGTGAACATATATTTGTAATATAGACATCCTCAATAATACATTAAATAGTATCTGTGAGTTCAAGAAGCAGGTGTAAAGTTAGTTACATTATTATCATTACTCTTTCTATATGACCATCGATGCTGAAGATTGCATGATTATTAAAAAAAATAAATACTGGCCAGATTTTCATGAAATCTGGTGGAAGGGTAAGGCATGGGCCAATGAAAACCCCCTTAAAATTTTAACTCGACCTATAAAAGATGTCTTTTTTTCATAATCTTTAACCCTGGAGAGCTCCTGGATAGCACAGAATGCTAACATTTGTCAGTTGAACCATCGATTAGACTAACTACTGGCACAAATTGACAAAGTAAGAGGGGAAATAAAGGTCATTATTTACAGTTTATTTGTTTGTTTGTGGTTTAACTGTTGTAGAATGTGAAGAAGTGTGAACTAGTGGTCCTGTCTGCACTCTCGATGATATATTCAAACAGACAAGGATATTTTTATTGTAAGACCACTATAATATTCTGTAAGTAGATTAGAGATAATCACATTGCAGTTGCTTTGAACTCAGTGCACCGTTAGAGGGGGAAAAAAAAAAACCTGATGTTGCTATTTGAAGAAATGGGGGAAGACAGTATTCCACCTCTCATGTTTCAGAGGGGTCAAGGTGAGGGAGCAACCTTCAGCAACCTGAGTACTAAAACAGCCTACTGCTGTTGAGCAATGACGAGACATTCGGCATTAATGGCCTCCTGAGAGGACAGCCAGCACAGGAGGAAAAGAACACAAATACTCCCCTCTCACACCCCACAGTACAGGCCTAAACTCACTCACACCAGTTTGTGACATGACGGAGTTTAAGGTCTGCAGTATGGTTTAAAGAGTTGCACCATGTTTAGAGAAAGTGACTCAATGGTCACCTCATTGTTTACAGCCTACGTAAATACCCACAATGATCACTAGGAAGGGTGATTAATGCTACCTCAACAAAACACATTAAAATCTAATTATAGCCTATTAGTGGAGGTCAAAAGGTGATTGGACACTGGGTGTGGACTGTAAGGATAATT
The DNA here is from genome assembly GCA_029814505.1 of Siphamia roseigaster. Classification (NCBI taxonomy): domain Eukaryota; kingdom Metazoa; phylum Chordata; class Actinopteri; order Kurtiformes; family Apogonidae; genus Siphamia; species Siphamia roseigaster. Next base: position 17,131,375 of record JAPTYR010000008.1, on the reverse strand, counting down.
CTTACAATGGTATGAAGATTCAATCAATGCAACAGCCAGGGAAAGGAGCCACTATTGTGCTGCTTTAAGGGTCGATTTAAAGGGTTGGTTTGGGATTTTGCACATAAAGCCCCGTTTTTAGGTAGTCTGGGATGAGTTAGAGTGTTAGTGATTAGGGTTGTCCCGATCCGATATTAGGATCGGATCGGCCGCCGATATGAGCAAAAAATGCGCATCGGTATCGGA
>JAPTYR010000008.1:17098240-17110064 GCA_029814505.1 Siphamia roseigaster | reverse complement strand
ATACATCACCCGAAACTGCGGGTGACTGCGGGTGACTGCGGGTGACCGCTCACTTCGGGCCAGCCCGCGCATCACTGTTAAACACTGATTCCAGAAATGTTTGCTGTTAAGACCAAATTTGATGTAATGTATTTCTTCTAGACGCAAAACTCTGTGGGGAAGCCATCGCTGCCGTAGATGTGAACACCCTGGACACACTCCATATCACCACACTGGAAGATAGAGAGCAGCTACTGTCAGCCATCTATAATGAATTACACCCTGCCAGTCCCATCACTCAGAGACTAGACACTCTGCTCGGTACACTCTTATCATGATGACACGATCATCAAACATCTAACTTGACAGTTTACAGATAAAGTATGACAAAATTACATTTACTGATGTTTCTTATCGCAACAGAATCCTTAGGGCCTAATAACGTTGAGACGTTCACTACTACATTACTGTCAATGAGCAAGTCGAAGTCCTCTCCTCATGTGAGCTGTCTGAGCATGAATCAGCGTTCTCTCAAGCTGAGGTACTAAGTCACATCAAGCACTGAACATAGAAGAATTAGTATGAATCGAAGAAATAATAGCTAAGAAACTCAGAATAAAGGCTGCATTTTAATCTCCAGGTATTTCCTTTTATAGAAACAACAGCCAAAACTGCATGGTACAGAGGAATTCTCATCTCATAGAGATTACAATTAATGGTGAGTCATTGGATGCTGTGCAACAGGAAATATATGCATGAATTGCATTAAACAAGATGTAAGAAAATCCTGCCCTGGAGCACTGCTATATTAAAACAGAGGTTTGCACTCTATGTCAAACCTTCACTCAGGCCTGTCAGTTCTTTAGTAATAAACACCTAAATGTTGTAAGATAATTCATGCCAATACTTTTGCTTGTCATGTCATGTTGCGGTGAAGCGTCACAGCGGATAGTTCATTTAAGAACCCCGAAGGAAACCACAGTGGGAAAGATAATGGATTCATGTATGAAGATGCTGGGGATGACAGAGGATACAAGTCTATTTACACTGAAAGACAAGGAAGGTTTGCAATACATTATACAGCAACAATTATTCTGTTTTCACCCAAAAAAAAAACAAACCAAGGTTATGTTAATTGCATATTTGCTGCACTTTCAAGATTCATCAGATGCACTTTCACTAGATCAGCAGATTGGGAGTCTGCTGACATCTTCATCAGATAACAGGCAACTGGAGCTGCACTTTTGTAAAACGGTACAGACTTCTAGATCTTTTACTGGCATTTATACGTATGTTTATACGCCACATATACAGTCCTTAAGAAATAAAATAATTGTGTATACTTTTAGGATAAACCGTCAGCTTCCCAAAACAATGCAGTGGTCAACAGCTTGAATGATAATAATGATGTCAACAAAAATGTCCAAGTACATCAGCCAGCTAAAGACGGAAGGATCAGGGAGCTAAACCAACAGGTGGATTCACTACAAAACGTCATTCTGCAGGTCAGTGTCTCTGTTCAGCTTCATCTTCACAATTTTCAACACCTTGACACTTGTTGAAAACACTGAAAGGACTACAGAAAACATGATGAATTTCTTCACTTAGTAGTGATGATAATCAGAACTGAAAATGTGAAAAATCTTGACCCCAAGGTGCAGGAGCTCCACCATGGTCTAGTAGCATTCTGCTCAGAGTTAAAGAACATGAATGGAGAGTTGGATGTGGAAAGACTTGGATCTGTTGAGCTGAAACAGAGGCTGGAAATGGTCGAAAGTCGAATGAATGACAAGAAGCAGAGTCTGCAGTCGCTCAGAGACAATATTAACAATCCTGCTGCTTTCAAGAAGAAGTGAGTGAACCGTCTCTGAGCTTTTCTTCCATTTTCAGTAACGCAAAAGATAGGTGGATGAGCTAAAATGATTAGGAATATGGATGCAATATGAACACAGAAATGTCTGATCAACCATATAGCTCTGTACATATATATCACCACCTCAATATCAAAAACTGAGAAGAGAAAGTTAATGTTTGTAAGCAGTGAATACCATAAATCAAATAGTAATCAACTATTGGGAGTCTGACTCACATCTTAAAATTTGACCTTATTTTATATTAAGAAATATAGATGTGACTAGAGTTGCCATTTCAAGTCCTATACTGTAACACAAACAGCAAAGTGTGTTACATTTTTCAAACTATGTAGGTCATGCATTGTTAAAATTGTATATCTATGTAATATCTTGACATCCAGACAGTTGGAGGTTCGTCTTTTGGAAAAAATTAAGCTGAACTGCGAGGTGTTTAAAGAAGAAATTTCCCTGGTACATCTCAGCCGACAGCTGGCTCAACTCCAAAATGCTCTAGAGGAAAGTTCTATAAAGGTATGGTTTCATTTGTTATAAGCAGTGCTGCAGGGAAAAAAAAAGTCAAAAATAAGTTGGAGTTTTACTGTGTGAAACATTCATGCAAATGTGTGGGAAAGTTGTATTATCTCAGTTGTGCTTTCTGAGTGAGAGAATGTTTTGATTTCTAAAATAAAACTTTAGATAACTAACTTAGATTTGCACCAAAACAATACGAGTTGATGAGAGCGGTATCTCTAATGTGGATTATTTCAGATGTAAGATTTGGAGGTTTTTTTTGCACGGTAACAATGAGGCTCGTATAGTTTTTTTGTGAACAACAATAGCTATGCTGTGTATTTCACACCAGGAAAGGTGTTAACGACTTCCTGACTTGACACTATTATGTCCATCAACTTTGATCTTCTCTTTATTGTTGTCCTGAGTGACAGCACAATGCTCTATTCAGTCCACTCTGTTTCGTTAAGCTGTGCAGTTAGTGAGAGTGAGTAAAGGCTGAGTGAAGTCCTCCAGATGAACACACACTTTTTTCTGAGAAAATGAAGTTTAGCACTGACACCCGAGAGCCTGTGACCATACCAGCAGTGGAATGTGTGTGACAAAAGCCACTGCGAGAGTCCAATGAAGAAATGGGCCAGCATGTGTAAAACTATCTGCATCTATCCCCGGAGGAGCCCACTTCTTTTTTAATGTGGGTCTTTTATCCCGTTGGAGAAGCCCTAACGAGGTGCCATGAAAGGACACACGCGGCTTTGGCTTTGAAAGGTGCCCCGTGTCACGTTGCCGCCCCGGGGCCACGCTTTTTTAGGTGCTGAGTTTGTGGGAAAAGCAGCAGCGCTAATGTTTATCATATGACCTAATCAGAGTTAACACACAGGTCAGAGCTGAGGAGCAGCCTGGGAACTGATGGAGTCGCTGCTCTAATAAGGAGCAGACCGCCCCGTGTTTGGTCTTGTAGGCTGCCTTGCATTGCAGACAATAAGGAAATATTTCATCATCGGCAGTCTAATCTCCAAGATCTATAGCAACTGGAGAGCATCAATAATGCAGCGGACAGAGAAGGAGAAAGAGAAACAGAGGGAGGGTGCGTAAGGAGGAGGGAAGGGAAAACAAATGGCGGAAATGATTTTAAATAAGCAGTTTAGCTTGGACAACTTAAAAGCTTCAGACAGACTATTAAAGAGGGGAAATTTGAAGAATTAAGGTTTTCCCTCTTTCTAATCTCACACGGTCTTAAAAGTTTTGAGAGAAATCTTTTGCCTCTCTGCCATGACATGTTCTTGATTTTAGGAAAGCTATACTCGTACTGTCAAGTTTTTTTTAGAAACAGGCATGCCACAAGGTGTTATAGATCAGTGCGGTGAGATTGCCTTACATTATTCCATCCTTAGTTTTCTACCGCCAAGATAGACTGGGTCAAAGATCTTAGCTGCAGCCAAGGCATCCACATTCACAATCACTGCAGTGAGATTTATACTAATACCCATCATTATAAATGAAACTAAATCCTTCCATTTAGCATCTATGTTGACAAACCTGTCAGGAAGTCTTTTCTCACAGCGTGTGAAGTTTTATTACAGACGTAGCTTCCTGTGAGGGAGGCAGTACAGCGTCTATGTCAAAGCGTAGCTAGAAGGTAGATAATTAAATGACATTAGGTAGGTCGGTCGGTAGGTAGCTAAACAAATTAGTTACAATGTTCAGTGTGTGACATTGGTAAAGCTGCAGCCAAGTGAATACACCCTTGTCACCGGCCAAAAACAACATGAAAGGCCCTTGTTAGAGCCAGTGGTTATTTTGTACTTTTTAGTTTTGTGGTTATTAATCATGCTCCATGCTTAAACATACTGCATGAAGGTAATGCTTGTTAATGCAGGATGCTACCAATGACAAAAATGAAAAAAGAAGAAAACAGTCACTTCTAAGCTACTGCATAACCAATACTCATTGTAAGGTAGTAAAAATATAATGATTATTTTGTATAATTATACACAATGAAAATATAATTATGAATAACATATGCCATTTTTGCAATTAGATCCTCCTAAATCCTCCTAAATCTTACACATTTTACCTTTTCCTCCCAAGTAGACAGTTCTAATGAGTCTCCTTTGCAATCAGGAATATATGTGTCCATTGGTAGTTGTTTTGTTTAAGATATGTGGAATGCTCTGTGTCTGGGCCAGGTAGTTTAGGATTTGAATAGATCTTGTGGATAAACAAGAAGAATATGAAAAGAAAATTCCTTGGGCTCTTGGCGTGTGTCCAACATTAGGTAAAACTAAAAGGGAAAATGATGCACATCAGACTGTGCTTCTCAAAGGGCTTCAGTTGTGTTTCCGTGGTTATATCCTGTCTGGACCACTCGTCTGAGGACAGAGAGGCCTTAGCTTTGACCTCTGACCCTGGCAAGGCGGCATCTACTGCTGCAAGGCATTCACACGGCATTCATGGGGAGGAGGGGGGCATGCCAAGAGCCTGGATAAGGGAGCACTGGAATTCAGTGGTTAGGCTCACAAGTTATTTCTGATCCCTGCAAGCTACTTGTGGTGTGATTCTTCCTAAGCTAATCATTATATCTTGGTTGTGTCCTTGTGATGATACATCCTTAGCCTTATCACTTAAGGGGTTCAGTGTAGTCTAAAACATTCAGTTACTTAAAAGTCTGTGTTCAGAAACAGTTACGTATTTGTATCAAGGAAAACATAATGAAATTACAATAATTCATCAGTGGAACATAAAGCTTGAAACATTTCTTGATGTCTATTTTAATCAAACATGGTTTTGTTAGATTAAAGGATGAGCATAAACTAAGCTCATTGAAATATAACTTTCACATATATGAGTGATGCCTTAACATCTAAACCATTTTTAGGGAAGCATATGTGTTTTTTTTTTTACATGTATGTATTTTTCTTTTATTTTTGTGTATGTTTTTTTTTTCTTTCAGGAAAAAAAATGCAAAAATGCTTCAGCCATAAGTAGCCTGAGCCAGCTGTTGTCACCACAATCACCGGCCATGCTGCTGGTGGTCCAGGAGAACCAGGGGCCTGAGGGCTGCTATGGCTTTACATGTCACTACAGCGAAGGCAGTGGCCTGGTGGTGGTCCAGGCAGACCACTGTCACCTCTGTGTGGATGACAGGTAATATAAAACACCACAACAGTTTCCATCTGAGTAATTTATCCAGGTGTGCAAAGCAGCCACTTGTTAGTGAGAGCGGTTTTTAGTATATCAGTCATCCCTCCCATTTCTGTCATCACCACATGGTTGCTATAGAAACCCTGGCCCGACACACGAAAACACAGTAATGCGACACTGGCAAAAGAAAAAAGGTGGACAAAAGAATTCATACAATTAAGTAATTACTGCATTAGCAAGCACATACTTACTGTAGATACACTTTGAAGCTTGTCAACACACACACAGACATTGACATAAGACAGTTCTGGCAAAGATACACAAGAAGGTAAGCTGTAAATAAAACTGGTGAGCGGAGCATATCGTCTGTGTAACAAGTAACAGTTTTAATATTTCATGCTCGGTGATTTGTGGATTCTTCCTGATAGGTGTTTCTTCTTAAATAAACTTTACAAAGTCCCTGCAATTACCCGTAGTGAGAACACTGTCAGATAAATATTTGATATTTCGGAGGATTTGAGGCTAAATTTTCCATTCAGATGCTCAGATGTGAACCTTCAATTCACAACATACTCTTACAAAAAAAACAAAAAATATAACTAACAATCAGATAATGATGAGACTCTCTTTGACATTACAGGATATTTTTGTTTGTGTTTTTCATCTCCAGGCTCGTGGAGGTCAATGGTGTAGCAGTGGTCAACTCTACAACAGAGGAGCTGACTGACCTTCTCCTGCAGGGACCCAGTGCTCAGATTGTTGTCCTCCGTCAACCCCCACCCACTCTCACCTCCCATCAGCCCCTCCTGTTCCAGCAGCAGGCAGTTAACCCTGATCCCATGCAAACAGTGTGCTCTGAGAGGGATGTGGTCACCATGGATACGGCTCCTCGGCGGAAGGTGATGGCCATCTGAAAAATGAGAGGAACAGAGAAAAACAGAGGATGTGGTGTGAAAGTAGTGCTAAGTGCTTTTTATTTTATAAATTGCTGCTGAACTGTGGAGTGACCCATATGCCGTGTAATGTTTTCTTTCATCTCCATATTAATACCAAAATTTCATAGATATCATAGATAACTATAGTTTGTAATTTTTACGTGGCAATAGGTATTAGTTTATTTTGATTGTGAGTTTCTTTAGTCCTCTTTATTCTACCAGTTGCTTCATATTGTCAGTTTTGAAAATTATAACAATACACCCAATGAAGAGTATTCATAGTAAAACCTATAATCAGAAAATGACAAGTCAGGAAGTCATTAACACCTTTCCTGGTGTGAAATACACAGCATAGCTATTGTTGTTCACAAAAACTATATGAGCCTCATTGTTACCGTGCAAAAAACCTCCAAAATCTTACATCTGAAATAATCGACATTAGAGATACCGCTCTCATCAACTTGTATTGTTTTGGTGCAAATCTGTGTTAGTTATCTAAGTTTTATTTTAGAAATCAAAACATTCATGCCCTGTATATTGTGTATTGAAGCTGTTTTTATATAGATTAGACACTAAAACAAACTTGTTCAATGTTTAAAGCTTATTCAATGTTCTTCAAAATGAGTCATATCTCCCATTTGTATGTTGTAATGTCATCTACGGTGCTGTAGGAATAAACCCATGGGCCCGGAAATGCTTCATTTCTCATCCTTTTTTCTTTCTTGTTAAGTGGCAGTCTATCATGCAAGTCTGACAGACAGTCAGTGCAAACACTACTCAAACCCTGACCCAGACCTCTGGGGTCCAAAGAGCCTGAGAGGAGAAATGATGAGACCAGCTTTACTTGTCAGTTGATGAGAAAGGTCACAGGTCAGCCACCGATACGTTTGTCTATTAATGGTTCTGCAATCAAAGGGAAATGAGCTCTATGTAATCCTAATGACAAGAGAGATGGTATTTTCTGGATGCCAAACAGACCCCCACTGGGAGGGAGGAGTACGATACCATAAAGGAAAAGAGAGCGAGAGAGTTGAAACTTAAGTCGACCGTACCACAATGTGATCTTTTACCCAGCGACATAAATGAACTATAATGACATACCTCAGGAAATGTCGCAATATAATACAAAGTTATTCAAAACCACAAAACAATGCAATAGCAGGGTGTCGACTACCCTGAGTCAGATAAAAAAAAAAGAGGAGAGATAGAAAGAGGACGAGAGTGGGAGAACCTGACAATAACGATGGCACTCCTCATTCAAATAACCATGCAGCGGGGACTGAGGTCAATCTAGCCTATTCGTTCATTCAGCACATGAGCGACGAGGAAAGAAATTCATAGCTCAGTAAAATAAAGCCACACAGAGACAGAAAGCAGAGGAGAGAATGTGTCATGGCTGCCTTTATGGAAATAAATTAACACTGGAGAAAATGAGAGAAAATCCTATAAACACTGCTGCTGGCAAGACTAGAAAGGCACCGTGGGATTCCCAGCGACCAACACACCCCAGAACACACACTCACAGACTTTGATACTCCAAATATAAACCACTGTGAGCTGTCAATCTGAAAAAGTAAAAGATATCCACTGGGGTATATGCTGTAATTGTAGTGACACCATGAAACCTTCAAAAATTCTTCAGGATACTGCTGTCAAGTAAGAAAGATGAACCACAGGACTTAACACTGCAATGTACACTAGTCTGGAACATCTGCAGTAAGTTTGAGTTGTACATTGGCCTATACCGCCAAAACGCCTGAGGTTGACCCTGGCTCTACCTGACACGAAGTGGCACGGATCAGCCTTTACTGCATCTGTTTTGTCTTAGCAGTCTCCTAAAGCTACATCCAGCATATACTGATAAGCTCTGAGGTGAGCCCGGTGTGGCTGGAAATCTCCCTTTCACCCAGCAAGCCCCGGCTTCTCACTCCTCAATCCTCCCTCCCTCCCACCTTCTTCAACTCTCTAACCACCCCATGACATTTAAGGGTGCCTGGCATCCGTTTGAAGTGGGAGAGGGGGCATTAGCTCTGGTTTCCTGCCTAAATCCCACACAAGCCAATAAAATGCATGCAGGTCTGAAGCGAACCAAAGGAATTCCTGTCCACTAAACGTTAAACAAATAAAATCGGCATTAAGTCGTGAATTAGATGCCGTGCACAGCTTGGGTTTTTGCACGATGAAGAATCTATTATATCTTTTTGTGCTATGCATATATGACTATCTGTTAATGAATTAAAGAAGGAATCAGTGTAAAGTTACAAAAAAAAAAAAATTACCTTTATCAATACACGCTTTCCATTGCGGTTTTAATAAAGCTTTGCACCAGAGTTATGTGTAGTTAATAGAGCCCCACACCTTCTAGCCTCTTATATTTCAGTAATCACTCAGCAGCAGTGAGGGCTCGGAGGGTCAGAGGCAAATCCCAGGGGCTTCTGATTTCATTTTGCTGAGGTGGAAATAGGACTTCTGCCTTTTCCTCTGGCAAATCTCACACTAAGTAGCAGCACTAGCCACTTGAGAAAGTCCCTGGAGATATTTATGTGTTGACCCTATCTTGGTCAACAGTGCTGTTATTCGACCTTTGTCCCTGGTATATTCTCACCGCATACAAAACTAAATTAGACAAGTTGAGGATGTAGTGCCACCTACTGGCAGCCTTACAAACTTCACACCACTGTCAGATGAGATGAATATCCCTATTGGAGTTGATTATGAAATGAGCTCTGATTAAATCCTATTATTCATACAGAGCAGGCTATGTGAAACACTACTGTTCCATGTCTAGATCAAAGCTTGAAGTAGCAGACTATAATCACAGGTGTAATTCTTTGGTAGATTCATCTAATTATCTTTGCTTATGTTGATTTTTGTGCATCTAGGATCAGTGTGAAATGCAAGAAAAAGATATTTTGCTTGCTGCAGTTACTCATTTAATAATTAGAACTGCTTTCAGTCATGTCTTACAGTAAATGATCTTTCAGAAACACATCCAAGAGATGCTGCATACATCGTCTGTTGAATAGCATAGGCCTGCAATTATGAGATGTAATATAACTGTTATTATGCTAGTTGTAATAAATCACAGCTGCTGGTCTGTATGATTAGTATGCTATTTACTTTGCATCACAGCTATATCAGGAATTGAACAGACAGAACATGCATGATTGATGAATATACGGAGAGGTTAACGTAAGTTTAACTACCACAAATTAACATGCCAAGACTGGATCTGACACGGGGCTACTTTTCAAAAGCTGCCGAGACACATTTTAACATTCGCCACACTGCTCAATTAAAAGTCTAATGAAAAGGCTATTAGGATTAAGTCTAAGGTGTGCACTGGATGAGATAAATATGTTGGTGAAATTGCTTTGCATAGCCTTGCCAGCAGGCAGCGATTGAGAAAGGTCAGCATAAGGTATTAGTCATTTTCCAATCCATTCTCTCTGAAATATGAAGAACATAATGGCCCGTGCCTCTGTCCAATAAAAGGTTTAATTAAAGCAAGATGAAAATGGTGATTAGAAAAATCAGTGTGGAACACAATCTGCAAAGAGTCACTTGGATGTTTTAAATCATATGCAAGACTAGAAAGAAAGAAAGAAAAGGAAGAAAAATATATAACGTTGGGGAAAACAATAAAATGAGGTGGATAATATATCAAAAGGGTTTAAACCTCTGATGATCCTTGGCTCACTCACTCACTCGCTCACTCACTCACTCACTCACTCATGCTTTTTTTGGTTCCTGGTCCCACACTCTGAACAACAAGAAGTTCATTTATAAACCTCTGGGCAGTTTCTGTTACCTGGAATTCTGCCTTTACTTCCAATGAGAATATTCATTTATTAAAAAGGAGAGAGAACCATTAAAGAACAGTATTTAATATTATCAGATGTGTTGAATGAATATGGACTAATCAAACTATTTGACACATTTTAATATGTCATATATAGTAATAAGACATGTCTAAAATGTGAACGGCAATGTGCTGAGATCTAATATACTTGCGAAAAATCATTTGGTCCTGTCAAGCATCTTTATTTCTCTGTCCAGAAATGAACCACTCAACAACATGCTCTAGATGGCAGTAGAAGTCTCAGTATCCTTGTGTTCAGCTGGAAAAAATGAGTCTCCCAGTTAAAGCCCAACACTCAAAGAGAATGTTTCACAGCCATCTATATTTGAGAAACTGCCAGGCAAATCCTCAGCTTGGGCTGATTATTTGCTCCTCGATGGTTTGGAAAGTAGGCCAAGGCACCACTGACTCTGATTTTCAATAAAGGTTTGACACAAACGACAGACATCACATGAATCATGGGAAAGAAAAAGACAAGAACAACATACGAACAGAGAAGTTCAATTGAACGGACGAGTCAAGGAGGAATTTTTCCACATATACTATGAGATTTGTCATCCTCCTCTTCTACTAATTTAGATAAGTACTACGGCAGACATCTAATAGTGCCATTGGTGATGGTTTCTAGTTTCTGGATTGATGAACATGTTCACACAAATCAGGCAATGATCAACAATGAGATCAGAGAGATTTAATTAAAAAATTATACTAAGTAAGAGCGATGTATAAAGAGATACCTATATCAACCAAACATATAGTTAACAGGTAATAATACGCATATATGTATCTGTCATCCACCACTTCTGTGTACTCTACCCCAACTCACACACACGCATACTCAAATAAAAGGGTTTATGGGGAGTGGTTGATGGTGAGTGAATAGGCCAGAGGAGATGGAAGAAGCACACTGGGGGGAATGATGAGAGGAAATGATGCGCATGATGAGTGCTGAATGGTTGGCCAGTGGGACAGACCCTGTCAGACTATCTGCTAAAGGGGTGGAAGATAGAGAGAGAGAGAGAGAGGCCAAGGTAGAGGATGAGAAAGAGACATAGAGCATGAGAGTGAAGGAGAAAAATGATGATCGTTGTCAAAATACTATTACCCTTTGACAACCAAGGTTTTACCTGTCTTGTGCATCATGAACAAATCACATCTCAGTGGTTTTTCTGCATCTCTGCCATGCAGCGTCAGTGGACCAATGGATGATTCCTTACTTGACGGTTCACAGATTAAAAAAAAAAAAAAAAGTGGGCTAGGAGCATGTTTTATTCAGTTCTTATTACATAAATACTGTGTTGCAGTTCCGATTCCTCCTTTGCATGAGTATTTCTGTAGCCCAGAAATGTCTAAGGGCTCCCGGTGCTGTATCGAGCGTCATTTGCTCCTCTTGTCTTCAAGCTTTTCATCTGCAGAGCGGGCCCTCACACAGAAACAATGATGACCCAGTTCTGAGTTTGTCTCTGTCTTACAGCCAGTTCTCTTCTGTCCTAATCACAGTCCCTCAGCTCCAAGAGCTGCCGCACTATGAAGTCGGGGTG
>JAPTYR010000008.1:17082853-17093084 GCA_029814505.1 Siphamia roseigaster | reverse complement strand
CAAGGAGGGTGAAGTGTCTTGCCCAAGGACACAACGGACTGACTAGGACAGAGCAGGATTCGAACCACCAACCCTTCAGTTATTGGACGAACCAACTGAGCCATGTTATATACTACTATAAATATTAAAATAAAAAGCTACTAGAGGACATTTTATTGATGACTGATTCTCAAAATTTTAGTCAGCTCTTAAACGTTAAATAAGGACATGGGGAAAAATGAAAATAAACAGATTAGTTGTAAATTATCCGAAATCATCTAAAGAGGAGCAAGTAAGTAAATATTGGATGCTTTACCAGTGATGTGCTTCTTGTATTCTGTGGCCTGTGGTGGGAAGAAAGGAATAAATTGGAGTTGTGGCTCTGCTGATTTATTTCCAATCCATTTAAATCTGATTAGACTGTGATCTGTGTGACTATGATCCCTGCTGTCTGAGAACGGCGGATACTGCCCTCGCCGCTAAACGGTTTTGCGACTGGGAGGCCACTTGAGGAAAAAGTATTTCTTAGATGATAAAAGAAACAATAAAACAACTACGAGCAGAAAATATGATTGTGAGATTGTTTGATTTCTAATGTATTACTTGTCTTATGTCAGTAATTTACCACATGACACCACAGTTCAGTGCTCACCTTTTCCATCTGATAGTTAAAGCCAACGTTCTAAACATCTGTAAGATCAAACACATGTAAGGGACTTTTAATCTAAAAACACTTTACATCTTATCAAAGCAAAGTGGAATGCACAACGAGTTTTATATTACTTTTAGTATTTTCATGCAGAGATCTAATTGTGGTTACATAAAATACACTAAATCAAATGTAGCTCGCTATTATTTTTTCTTGAAAGGAGACAGACAGGTTGTTCAGCTGAGTGGAGCCGTAGTATTATATCTTGATCGTATTAAGTGGGTAAAATCAATAAATGTCTCCCCTGTCAGCCTGTCAGACCGGAAAAACACATTTTTTTTATTTCACGCTCTGTCTAAAAATGAAATTGCAAAGAGAACAGAATTTAACCATGGTTAAGTTAAGACATAAGGAATGGTTACTCTCTCTCTTTCTGCAGCCACGCTCAATGCCCATGAATCCTTAAGATATAAACTTCCACTGTTAAGACATAAGAGCAAATATAACATTTGATCATAAAATAAGTACAGTACTTATATGTTAACTGTGATGAGGCAATTATTTATAAAACAATCAAAACACAACCCTGATAAAATGGAACTAAATGGAACAGTGAACATCATCAACATTTTCAGCCTGTATTAACTCGATCTGTCGTGGTAATTACATATTTTCCTTTATAATGAATCTTATTTGAAAAACAAACCATATTTCCTCGTCACAATAAATGTCTCCTTTCATCTTAATGAAAACAGTTGGATTAAACTAATGAAAATAATCTACTTCCATCACCATTTCCACATCATCTTCCACTATTTGAGATTATACGGCAATTCTTTTTAATGTTGTAATATTTGTTGAACCCTGTTCTTTGTGATTTAATGACAGCTGAAAGTAAAATTACTGCTTCAGTTTGATTCTCATGGAACTTATCTTCCATTGATACCTGTCATTATCCGCAAATTCTTTATATGCTTCCATGAAAGCCATGTTGGCACAATATTTGCTCTCAAATTGTTAATAGAATGCAATTTTCATTAATGCATTTGTACTCTTTTTCATTAGGTGAACTGCATGTGTATCATTCTATAATTATTAGATGAAAAGAAGAAGACAATGTCCATTACAATTAATCCTCTCTTTAATTTTCAATATTGTGAAAGCCCCTGCACAAACTGTAGATCGTATTTTACTTGTTCTCACAAAAATGCATGTAAGTGAACCGTACTTTGACCCAAGTAGTGAAACAGACATAGAATTTGCATTTATTTTGGTGCATGCATATCCTAGCATGACAATGTGCATCTAGTTGACAGGGCACAGCAGATATGACAGACTGACGTAGCAGCTGAGAATGACAAAAGCAGTTTAACCTATAAAGATCCAAACAACTACCATCACCTAAAAGCAGGTACTGATTTAAAATGTTTATTACCCACTGAAACACCGATCCTGTCAATAAATGTCAATAATTGGTGTAAAATACAGTTTGTCATCTTTTCATGGTCATCAGATATGACCTATGTGGATGTCCAGAGGCTCTGTCATCTTCTACAACATTGACTCACCTGTAAAACCCACAGAGTCTGAAAAATAACAGTAGGTTTATGTTCAGTTAATTATATTTTCTTCAGTTTTCATTCTTTTAAAATAATAAACATTGAATTAACTCAGAGCTTTTATAAACATCTACATGATCAGTGAATTAAATACAGGAAACTATATGATTTTAGCTGGAAAATAAAATATAAAATACAAGGGATGATAAAGTGGTGATAATTCATTTAAGAACGGTTAAAATAGAGAAAAATTCATTTGGGAACTGCCACAAAAGTAGCACTGAGTCTTTATGGATTAAAAATACATAGGTAGTAGTTAACACAGACATGAATAGCCTCAACACAAGCTTTTCCATCTTTTTTGCCCCAGAGTAATAAAGTAGAAAACAAACTTTAACTTCACTCTAAATTCACTGTACTACACTTTTTTTAAAACCATTTCTAAATGTTTGATGCATATAACTACAGCTCCTCCGTGTGCCATGAATGCATTTTGTAGCCTAACTTTGTGGTTTAGTATATCTCTGGAAACCAAACACTTCTGGAATCAGTATTTTAACATGTTTAGTATGAATATTTCTTATAACTCCAGCAGTACAAGAAACCCCTAGTGCTAAACAGAGCTGAGATAAGAGTAGCTATTAGGGTGTATTTTGTACTTCCTCTGCTCTGACAGAGCACATCATGTATCATAGAGAAGCAGCAGTCAGGGAGAGTACTCACTGTTCTGATAGGGCTATTGTACTATTCAGACAAGGACATATTTTTGGTGTTCTTTTGGATTTAGTGTTCTTCAATAATTGTATAGTTAGGTCGATTTATTTATTTATTTATTTATAAGCATTTCTTGGACTGGGCAGTATGGTGTTCGGTGTTTGTAGCATCCCAGCTGTTCTAAAAGCACAATCAGATTTACGCCAGCTGGGTCCAAAATTTATCAGGTTATTGTATAATGTCATTATATCAAAAGTTAGTGAGAGCAGCTGGTGAGGAGACACCAGGAATAGGATAAACAGAGATCACAGTGATAAAGTACAACATGGATGCTTTTGTGAGTCAGGGCTCTGATTAGGCTGCTGTTATATACGCTCTCAGTTTGAAAGTAAAGTAGAACAGAACATCATCTTCTCAAACCCCTTCAGTGGAGAGAATTCTTGTAAGTCTCTGGGCACAAACCGCTTGTAGCATTTATGTGAAACTCTCAAACTATTAAAAGTGAATTAAATTTAAGGTATTGTTGTGGGGGGCTTATAAAATGAGACTAAAATATGACACATTTAGAGGCAAAAAAAAAAGAACTTGGGATTTCTTATATGGATCAGCGATGTTCATGCAGGCATAATAATATATTATGATCAACTTGATAAAAATAGGATATGAGAAATGCTATTTCCAATAGAAAATGTGTTTAATTGTTAAATATCATTTATTATACTATAATTTATAGACTTTTCCAACAATCAGGTAACAGATGTACGTACACTGAATTACAATTTGTGGAGTCCAATGCTGAAGCATACATTGTTGCACCATCTTGCTATGTACTATTAGACATAATCATGACATAATTATCAATCTGGTAAACATTGATTACTGATCACCCTGCATTATAATACCATAATGATAATATATGTTATTTTTATATATTTCCCTTTTGTGTCTGGGAGCATGTGCGAGTCATGTAAGATAGTGTGTGCGAGTATGGATGTGTGTATGTTTCATCTCAGTGAGTGCTGCAGTGAAGCAGCGGAGCTGACAAGCGTACCATTGGCCCTCGGTGGCACATCAGGGACAGCTGGATGTTGTCAGGCAGCCATAATGCTGATGGAAATGGTCTGATTGCAGCCCACAAGCCCCTCCTTGTTATAAATCAGCTTCACAGCACTCGGGTGGAATACAGCAGTGACAAGCTGCACCACACCTACTGTACCTTACAAGAAACCCTGCAGAAAACAGCATCTACAAATGTTTAGACACTGTCCTTGGCCGAGCATTTTAGATCTGGATAAAAAGTCGTGCTTTCCTAATATTTTGGACACATTTCATTTTCCTTAAAAAAACACAAAAACTGTCTTATATTTATAACAACTACAGATTTAATCTAAACAGTAAGCTAGATCTTTGTTAGATACACATTATTTCTGACTGGAATGCAACAAAAAACATAACGTTTATTCCAAATGTAATCTTTGGCACAGTAATACTGTCTAATATCATTTTTATTCTTGTACTATAGCGTGCAGTCTTTTCAACAGGCGTATTATATTGAGCTGCCAGGCATTTACACCACCCACATGGGCTGTTCCACTGTCAGACATATCGGAAATTAGAAAGCAAAACTCTAACATGCAGCTCCCAGCAGTGTCATTCTAATTAGTCAGCAGTGGCTCCTCTTCGAAAAGAAATTAAGATGTTAATGTTTGAATAGATTGTTTTGGGCGCATAGTGGTTTTAGATTTGATTGGCATGAGCATTTCTGAGGGAATAGGACATTTTTGGAACAGTAAAGATGACATTGCTTCAGGGTAAAGAGTCAGATGTTATCTATGTGTACTGACATCTAAGAATGTTATGCATTAGTGTGGCTGGACACACATACAGAAATGTCAGTGGGATGATACAGCATTACCAAATAAAAAAGTCTGCTGGGGAAAAAGACACTATATTTGTGTAGACTCACTACCTCACTTGAAATAACTTAACAAAAAATGTGTTTAATTACAACTAACCACAATCCATCATTCACTGTTGACCTTTTAGCAAAGTTTACTTACATTAATTGGGCTGAGAAATTACTGGATGCCCTAGGGCTTAGAACTGACAACAACAAAAAAGAAAAAGAAGATTTTGCTTTCCCAGTCTAATTGGCAGAGTGGCACAGTATGTTTGATTTGCATGAATGTAAAGGTTAGTGTCATATTGTCCACAATACCATCCACCTGATGCAAGTGGTTTGGTTACAATAGACACAATCGTCAAATTGCCTATAATAACTATTTATGATCCCATGTATTTATGTAAGCCATAATTTATTCCTAACCTGAACATAATAGTTTTTGTGCCTAAAACCTTTGGATTACAGATTGTGCCCTTCTTATATAGAAGCAAGAAGTGGTAAGAAGACAACTAATGTGGGTAATTTTAGAAAGAATTTGCAATCTAGCTATTTTTTTTTTACATAATGGTGAGGAATTTTCAAAGAAATGTTCTCCATGTGGGATGTTGACCTCTTAAGTGGCTTTTACTTCTATTCTCGCCCTTCCTTCTCGTTGTACACTCAGTATTTCCCTAAAAAAATTTCCCTTAAATCACTCATGTCACTCATGACTAATGGACAATATAATCTTCTCTGTAATCTTAAATTAACACAAAATGCACTTGTCTCATTTTCTTGTTATATACCTCGTTTATGAAATGATGAAGTCACACATACAATAGGATGGATCTCAAAATGTCTGCAGATTAAAACAGCTATTTATTTCATGTTTACTAGGAGAGGAGAACCACATTCTGCCTTAAAGGTAACAGTGTGTAGCGAGATGGACGGAAAAATCGGCAAATTCTGTTAAAATAATCTCTTGCAACAGGTTCTTTAAATACTCAATGCCCAAAGCACAAGCAAATAAAAAATGTAACAATATATAAAACATGTCTTATACTACGTAATGTATACCTAAAGCTCTGTGACCATATGTTTAAAGTTTTGTCATTTACTGTCATCGTTTAAAAAGGAATAGAAGGTTTTCTAAAGGTGATTATCCTGATTAGTGACATTTTATTTATGTTGCTGATAATAAAATTGGAAAAGGTCATTTTTTTGCTCCTGTGGGGCTGTGATGCAGCTTTGGATAAATCAAAAGAAATTAGCTGTGAGAAGGTTAAAGCGTCCACTCTCATCCCAGCAGTAGGTAATTAGTGTAAATGAACACATCTAGGTGGTCGTGCTGTACAGTAGATCCAAATTGCTGTGAAATATTTAAATGTTAATGCAGTGTCAGAGATTAAACTGAGGGAAAGAGAAGGGAGGAGGTCTGGGGTACAAAGGGATTAAGAATCAGCTTTGAAGGGCTTTTCCCATGTGCTCCACAGAACCATATCGCACTTTTTTTTGCTTTTCCACGGGTTTCTATGGGGAGTGCTTTCACTTAGTTCAGAAAACCCAATCTCCTCTCTGACCTTCTCCTGCCCAGCAGTCTCTATTGATTAACACACACACACACACACACACACACACACACACACACACACACACACACACACACACACACACACACACACACACATATGCAATTTCATGTCACAAAATGGAGCACTGCAGCTTGTGACCACATCCATGTTGCCTATTGTACAACTACAACAGCATCTGAAAACAATAACACTGGCAGCATCATAGAAATAAATACAGCCACAAAATAAATCCTGAAGGATACGAAGCGAACCATAAAATAATCATTCTAATCACGAAGGAAAATAATAATACTCTGCAGTCCCTTAACAGGTTTATGGAAGTTTTATTGTTCTCCGTCTCTCTATCTTCCTTTGTGGCTTTGTATAAATGTCATGGATCTGATCTAGACAGCTGAGCACATCATTGCTGTTATCCGGCTGCTATTCTCCTCCTGTTTTTATTAAGACAGTAAGAAGGCGTCCCCACCTCCCTTCACAAAAGGACCCTCATTACAAACTATCTCTACATCTCTTTTCCATCTGTCTGCTCTTTCCCTCTCTATCCCAGTCCTTTTCTCTCTCTCTCTCTCTCTCTCTCTCTCTCTCTCTCTCTTTGCTTTCTGTAGCCCATATGTGCCTGGTCAGCACTCTACTCCTTTGGGGCTTCTTTGGTACAGCTTGAACACATAAGGAGTCTATTTAAATACTCATATACATATTTATCACCGACTAAGACAGTGTAAGCCTTAATGTGATGTGTACTCGAAGATGCATAAGCTGATGATATGTTTCACATATGTCTGGGCTCCTTCAGAAAATGTACCAGTTCTTGCATCTGCACAGGATGCAGACATGTTAAATCACATCACGGGATGAACCATATGGTCAGCCTTTCCAGCATCAGCGGGACTCCTGCCAACACTGAAACAGCTTCGTCAACAACTTGTTCTCCATATTTTAGTTGTACCGCCAGAGCATGATACGATACTGCAGGACTGTACAACTACATACTTTGTAAGGTTGAGCGCATCCAGGTTTTATTTTCTGAATATTATCTGGTTGACATTACAGTAATCAGGGAATTAATCTGCTGTGATATTTGGCTGGAGTAAAGACCAGCATATCATAACAAAAAAAATGATAATTACTTGATTAATTATGTGAGTGTAAGAACAAAAACAAAGAAATCACACTGAATAAATTACCAGTTTCGGCGAAAAGGAAGAAAGGAAGGAAGGTGCAAGAGAGGTGCAATTGTTAATTAATAGACAAATTAGAGAAAAATATGGACTGATGCCCGTGATCTATGATTTGCTATCAGATGTAGGCAATACATTTTGGCTTGAGCTAATTATTTTTAAACAATTTCTAATTATGTATTGCTAATCCTTTACCTCTGTTTGAGGATTTCTGGGAACACAGTCCCTGCCTGATATCAAAACTCAGGTCAACAGAACATTAAGTATTTCTGCTGAACAGCTTTGAGCAGCCTCAGTGATCTGTGGTACATGTAAAGAAGACAAGCTGTGTCCTGATTGGTTTAGTATTGCAGGATAATCAATGTTGGTTATGTAATTTAGTTACTCTCACATAATCTTATGAACAAGTAGTAATATATCATTCTCGTAAATAAATACACATGAATATAATTTCAGTTAGGCTCCAGATAAGTATACTGCCAAATGTATATAAAATATATGAATCGCATATTGATTTGAAAGGTCGGATAATTAAACAGTAAAGACAAGTTCCAAGTGACTGTATATCGATAATGAAGCAGAGAAGTTTTTCAGACACTCCAAGCATGTCTACCAAGATGTGTTCAACATGTTTATTTTGCCTTTTAAAAATATCCAAAGACTAATTTCAACAATTCCAAATTCATCATAAGTAAAACCAACCGTGCAATACACTTACTGTGCATACATGTGCAATACTTAGTACTTTTATGTTGTATTATATTTGTATTATATCTTATATATTTTTTTTATTATTATTCCCTTCTCTGTCTATTACTATTTCATCTCCTTCTGTACTGTTATCTACCACTTAGCGAGTCAACGGATCCTGATCCAAAGCATTTCATGGCATTGTTGAACCTTGTGTTGATCATACATATGACAAATAAAACTTGAAACTTGAAATACACTGTGGTGTAAATGGGAATAAATATAGTATGATAAGGTGCTTTTGGATAAATACAGCACTGCTAATTTGGATTCATGTAAAGTTTAACTATCAGGCAAAAATACCAAATACTCACTCGATCCAACTTGCGGTATATATGATGAGTTTCTTATTTTTTATTTATTTTTTTTAAGTTTTACATTGTGATGAACCTTTGGGTTTTTAACCTCCTGAGACTCAAGAAAGAACAAGTTTTGTCTTTTTTTATTAAATAGCTGCCTATATTGGAAACATGACAACATCTTTTTAGATGCATTTTCTTCTAAAATGTCCTTTAGAGGTGGACAGTTTGGTTTTTTGTATAAATCTGTGAAACAGACAGAAAACCCATAGCTGGGTTTTAGGAGATTAAAAAAGCAATCAATCTGTGAATTTAGGGTGATGGATATCATCTGATATATAATATTATATGGTGTTTTTTCTTTTCTTTCTACAGTAAGTGGAAACATTGGCTCATCTATAACAAACCACTGACCTTTGCACTTAAAGGAACCCTCTGTATTCACACAGAAGCTGTTAGGGGGGCATTTATCCAACTCAGTGCCACACTCATCAATGTCTGAGAATAAAACATTAAAAGCAGTCTGTTAATAGTGTTCATCATTCCCCACATATGAGTCTGAACAACTCATTTGACTGTATTCAGTACCTACACAGGTGCCACTATGGAGTATCCACCCTCCTTTGCATTCTTCACACTGGTCATTTTCTGCGCCTGAACACTTTCTGCAGGTTTCTGGACAGCTGTGCACCTGAACAGCCAGCAAACAACACAGCCAGGCAGCCAGCAGCAACTTCCTGTGAAACCTCCACAACCCCATCTGTCCAAAAGATAACACTATTTATCTCCCATGAAAAATCACATCCAAGTTTTGCAAAATAATGCAAGATGGACTCACTTGAAACACATAATGTCAAAATGCATCTTTTTTTCCCCATCTCTTTTGAGGCAGACCCAAATATAATTTAGCAATTATGTAATCCTTTCTGAAGGTCAGAGATAGGGTGATCAGATCCTTGAAAAACAAATGAAAAAGGAAGTGGAGTTTGTTAATACCCTTGCCCTGTCGCACAACACTTTGCCCCTCCCACTCACTGATACTCTTCTTAGTCAGGGATGCAATTTAAATGTAGATTTAACATAATTACTGTCCGTTTTGAGTAGTTCAGTTAAATCAAGACAAAAATGATTCTGTCCAAGTCTTAATTTCCAATCTTTTCAAAAATGTTTCAAAAAAAGTTCAGACAGATGGATGGAAAGGTGGACAGAAACCCTGGTAAAACAACCACGGGACAATGTGGAACATTGTGCCAAAACTAAGAGCAAGATTTAAATTTGAATATGTTTGCCAAATATACAGTACTGTGTAAAATTCTTAGGACAGCATTGGATTTGTTGTTTTACCAAGTTTGAATAACTGTGTGTTTGTCATGGTCCACCCTGCCTCTGCCCGTTGGTAGATGGAATAAGCTCTGGCATGACCAGAGTGCATGAATGAATGTATCACAAAATAACCAAAATATACAAGAAATAAAATGTCAGAAAATATTAAGGGGGAAAAACCCTAAAAGGAACTCCTTTGTGCAGATTATACATTTATTGCTCTAATTCTAATGATTAACACAAACTCTCATTCAACACAGACAAATGTATTATTCTGTTTTCCTTGTGTGCGTGTGTGTGTGTGTG
>JAPTYR010000008.1:17066169-17077432 GCA_029814505.1 Siphamia roseigaster | reverse complement strand
CAAAAATCATGGTTGAAATTGAAATTGCAATATCTGCCAGAGAAATCGCAATACAACTCTTTTCTTGAAATCGTTCATCCCTAGACTGATTACAGTGTTATTCTAATATTGGAGGCACCTGACCATTTCTGCATTTAGCACTTTTTTCTGCATTACATATATTTCACACTAGCTACTGCTACTTTGGAGGAGATGAAAGTGTCCTCATGTAACAACTTTGAAGATAAAGGTGTTGTACTGAGTACTGTCATCAGGGAACAATCAACAAAGACACAGCTGGACTTCTGATGCCTTTTGAAGTGATTCCAAGAAGTGAAATAAAAGAGGGAACAGTTTTAAGCAGATACTGAAATATAGTGAAACAATATTAAACATTTACAATCCAAAAATTATTTCTAAATCACACAATTTGTGAACTTTTTAATATAGAGTAATTTCATTTATGCACATTTTTTTCTGGTATTATTTTAACTTCAAACATTAACCAAGGCCCACCTTTCTTTGTCAAGGATAATGCTGATTGCTCTGCTACAACAGACTAATGTTTTCCTTTCTGTAAAAATGTGTGACTACGTGATGACAAAGTGTGAGACATAGGTGATGTTGACGCCGTGACAACACCATCATTACTTCCTCCTCGCACTCTGTATGTGTGAATAACACGATTACATTTTCTGCTGATGAATGGAGAGAAAATGCAATTATAGAGAGCAGGAACCATTCAAGGTAATATATAGTGGTGCTCTATTTATCATAAAGGCTACTCAACTGTGATCTGTGTCTGGTTTGGTTCTTAAACATCAAATTAATTTGTTGGTTAATAATGATAGTGGGTTTGAATAAATATCAGTGGATAAATAAAACCCTGATATATATTATTCTGAACTCCTCTGTTAGGCAGAGCATTGTAGTCATTGTTTTTTGTCTGCGTGCTACATTTCTGTTGTGCTGTTCCTTGTGGATGTGGTTACCTTGGTAACATCTCTAGTGGCCTGCAATTTGAGAATATGGAGCCCTATAATGTTGGTTCCATGTTACCATAGCAAATTTGTCTGTTCTGCTCAGCACACTGCATAAAGGAGCTTTGTGGGCTAATGCTGCACAGTCCAGCAAGCACTAAGACAGTTAATTAGGCTTTATGCAAAAATCAATATTGGTTCAAGGAAGGCATTTTCAGTTCTATGAATTCACTTTATCCTGCTCTTTTTGTTTTCTTTTTAAAATATAAATGAACAATATGATCATTAATGTAAGGTTTTTCAAAAAAAAAGTGACATACCAAATAACTGTTAAACGCAACACAAACTATTCCTACACTAAATATAGCGGTTTTTCCATAATATTTATACCACAGCCAAAGAGCTAACTCATCTCAGCACTTAAAATAGAGTCCCACTGTGTGAAAGCCCAACAACACAAGGAGAGCAAAGGAACCGTATGCATTATACATAGTGCAAAGAGTGCATTCGTATCCCCGTGTATGTTCCTGAAAGATGACTTAACAAGAAAGCTTAAGCACAAAAACATATCTTTGGTTGAGAATGGAAGCACCTGGGTTTTTCCCCCCACAGAAAGCTTCCATATGAATATTTGTTTTTACATGCTGATTTCACTTTATTTGACTTATTTATTTAAAATGCAAAACTGAACAGTGTTTCAGATGTTTAAAAGTAAATCATGTTAATTATAGTTGAATAAAAAATGATGATAACATTTGAGTTTTATGCAAATCTATGAAGGTTTTTCCCTCTGACAAAACTGTTCATGGATTGAAATCATAGGTCTAATCAAAGCAGCAAGATGAACAATGAAACGCTAATTCAAGTGTTTGTACAAATTCATGAAAAGGGTATTAAACAAAATGTATGACTGCCAGATATGAATGCATGAATTAAGCAAATTCTGCTCTTAAAAATCTTTCTATATTTGCATTGCCCTTTTCAATTATAACACAGAGTCTATATTTACTGTTGTACAAATGGAATGCTATGACTCGGGGTAGAATAGAAGAATTAAAACAGTGGATGGATATATCATTCTTATGGAGCACGGCTGTCACTTTAATTGAGATGTTGACTATTGCATATTCAAGTATGTGCTGCACTCGGGTGCCTTGGCCAATCATAAAGCATGTGCGTCGCCATTGGCTGAGCTATGGAGAGAGCTGTGTACTGCGCTGTGATGGGTGGGGGGGTTCTCTATCTCCTCTGTGCTCTCTCATTCAACCTCTGTAGTCAGCAGAACGAGAGGCTGAGCAGCACTACACAGCATCCATACCCACAGCATCCTGCAGATGACTCTGCTCTGTGGACGAAAGGAAGGAAGAGGGGGAAAAAAGAAAACAAGCGTGGGAGAGATAAGATTGAAACCAAAGAAGACGAAAGACTAAAAGGAAAAAGAGAAGCACCAAAGGAGTGAGAGTGGGAAATGAAAGGAATTGAGTAAACACGTCTGCCTGCCTGAGGACCACTGCAGCTGTACTAAATCTGGGGCTGTCAGACCAACCCTCAGCAGAACAGTGAGTGAGGGAGGCAAGGGAGCAAAGGAGAAAAAGAAGTGATGTGAAGCGCTGATCCCATCACTCCGGACACGTAGGAATGGGAACCCCAAGAGCGTCTCAGACAGCAAATCAAACTTTGCACAGAGAAAAAGTGCCTTCGTATCTCCAGCCTAAGCCAACTTCTTCTGAGAAGTGAGGAAAACAGATACAGCAAGACAGTTATCGTGTTAGTTCCTAAAATGTCTAACCCTCCAACAGGATCCTGAGTTTGTGCATTGCTGAGTACAGCTCTGTGTTTGCTGTCCAGTTTCAGGCCCCCTCAGTCCTCCCTTGCACCTGCCTGCTCCTGGTGAATGTCTTCTCTGCATGCACTCCTACTGCTCGGCAGTTGAACACACTCATGGTCGATGCCAAGGGAAGGAACATGAAATGTCTGACTTTTTTCTTAATGCTTCCTGAGTCAGTGAAAAGCAAGTCGAGTAAAAGCTCTAAGAAGGGGAATGCCAGCAGCAGCTCTAAACTGCCCCCAGTTTGTTATGAGATCATCACTCTGAGGAGCAAGAAGAAGAAGAAGATGGCAGCAGATATTTTTCCAACCAAAAAGCCGGCATCCACTACCACAGTGCAACAGTATCAGCAGCAAAACCTCAATAACAACAACACAATACAGAACTGTAACTGGCAAGGACTATATTCCACCATAAGAGAAAGGTTAGTATACAACACGCACATTTTGAACTCAAACACTTCACATTAAAAAAACAGAAAAAAACATATTTTAAATACAAAAATGTATTAAAATGTTCTGAAGTTCAATAGTTTTCAATACATGTATGTATTTTTTTTTAATTGAACTGTATTCTGAAAGCATCAATAAGTCCTTATTTTAATCCAAACACTAAAGTACACAGAGTTTCGTGTATTTGTGTGTGTTTTAAAGTGTGTGTTTATATATGGGTGGAGGTCCCCTCTGCCCTGCCCTCAGCCTGCTGGGGCTATCTCTGTTTACACCCTCTCCACTCCTGCAGACTCCACGGCTCTGACATAACAGAGGGTGGACAGGCACCGGTTACGTTTGATATGCACAACAGGCAGAGGTTGCTCTACACTAAAAGCAAAATATTTACCTTGGCCTATCAATAAAAGTCCCCAGCTGTCCAGAGCAAAATGTGTGCTTTCCGACCTGGCTTTGTTGTCTCTCCAGAACATCATGGGGCTGTTTACCCACCCCTGTGACATGTTCCACTACTCAATAATATATGAACACAGCTTTATTGTTGGTCCCATTCTTTCACAGCAGGGATTTTCCATGCTGTTCATTGTTTCATTTGCCTGTCTTTAGAAAGATTTGACAAGTCAAGTTGAAAATTTACTTTTTAATAAGTATGTACTGTATATATAAGACTTTAAAATAACTCAAATTCTTCCAGTCCTGCATGAATCCACTGGGACACTCAATACTATAAAAAAAAAAATTTCCAGTGGAGCTGTAAATAATATTTTGCTTGATGATCATACACTGCTAATTAAGTTTTGTATAAGTTTATGCATTTAACCTTTAATTCTCGAACCTCTACAAGCTGTCTATATTTTCATTTTCTCTTCTAAAAGAAATGAAAAAGAAAACATCTCTTCCCGTTTTCTCCTTTTAGAAATTCAGTGATGTTCAACAATGAGCTGATGGCAGATGTTCACTTTGTAGTGGGTCAGCCTGGAAGGACTCAGCGGCTGCCAGGACACAGAGTAAGAATTTCATCAAATCACAGTCGCAGGGAGGAAATTAACAAGTAGGCAATCAGGTGGCTGAGTGTTGTTCATATCATATCAGCATAAAAATAATCATTGCCAGCAGTAATGAAACCCAAATCCTTTGTGCTCGACTCTCACTTCTGCACCATGCGTCTTTCCGAGACAGTCCTCAATTATTTATGTAAATGAGGCTGAAGGATAGAAGCGGGTGAATGAGAGGCGGAAGGGATATCCTCTTCAGCAGTTGTCTGTCACAGAACGGATCACCTTTGTCTCTGCTTTAGCTCAGCTTTTCAGAAACAGCTTTGCAATTACTCAACTTTTTAATCGCACCCAGCCACAGTGATAAGGCAGAGAATAAGATGCATTCAAGTCCCTGGAATACTTTTGTACTCATTGTCTTGATTAGCTTTTGACTGTTGGATTGACTGATAACTGACAATGTCTTAAATAGCAGTGATTATTACAATTATGCAGATTTTCTATGGCAGTTATAAACTGCGGGTCAACATCCTTCGACTTCTTTGTTTAGTTCACCCTCTGACCTGAATATTTTTCAAGACGTTCACATAAATGATTAATCAGGGTTTATAGTCAGCTAAACCATGTGTCTCATCGAAAAGTACATAATCATTCCCACCCCATTTGAATATGATTAGAACATTCACATTAAATTTACTAAGTCATTATGCAGTCATGAATATAGCTTGGCTGCCACATCTTCACTGTCAGATAAGTCTGGCACGGGTCATCGTTTTTGCTCATTATATGCAACCTAAATGTATTATCTATGATTGGTTGCAGCAGAGCACTTTGTGCATTTATAGAAAGCAGTTATGGAAGGACATTGAGGATGACTTGACTGCACTTTATGCTGAGACATTATGCCATTGGGACATAATGACATCCAGTGCAGCAATCTTTATTGTGACCATTTGGCAGCAATTCAGATATGCATTATAATTTAATTCGCAAAGTTATACCTTCTAAGATCTAGGATGCGGCTTGTAGCTAAGAGTAGTAATTTATGTGAACATCTGTAAAATACAGAAGGCCAAGAGGGGGATATAATTATATTCTAATATGCAGTATTTATATACTGGTCTCTAAATCCACACGAAAATGGAACTGTGTTTTAGCAGACCTTTTTATGAAAAAGAAGTATAATAACAGCGGTATTGTTTTTGACAACACTTGTTGTTCTACTACATTTAAGTTGCTTTAGACAAAGTTAGGTTTTCAGGAGAAAATTTATACCGCCCACTATCTCACCTACACAAATTCATGCTGCAAATTCACATATACACATAACAGTGATATGCACAAGAAAAAGAAAATCAGGAAATACTTGAGTATAATTACACGATTCACAGCCTTACACAGAGTGCTTATTCCTCAGGTTATTAGCATTGTGTTGCAGTGAGTTTCATCATAATTCCAGATAAGTCATTAATTTCAGTAAATTGAACTTTTGCTGCACTCTATTCAGTTGTGTTATTAAGATTTCCTGATTTTTTTCTTCTTATCAGAACAATCTTGTTCATTAGAAATCAGCCTCTGTGTCCACAGGGGAAACAGGAACTCAGCTCTGCTCATTATGTGAAAAACTCAACAGGTTTAGACTCTCTGGTGATTTAGAACTCAAGCATTGTTAAAAACCCATGAAATTATTTTGTTTTTTATGTAAAGAGAAATAACTACATATGAACTAATTGGATTATTACAGTTCTCAAATAATTTTGGTTTGTTTTTCTGTTGTTTCCAACAGTATGTTTTGGCTGTGGGCAGTTCAGTGTTTCATGCAATGTTTTATGGTGAACTGGCTGAAAACAAGGATGAAATTCATATCCCAGATGTGGAACCAGCTGCCTTTCTGGCAATGCTAAAGTAAGGATTCTCTTCCCTGAAACTGTTCTACATATTGTATTTCCTTCAGCTGACCTTTTTGTGCTCTTACACTGACTTGATATTATTTTTCATTTTTAAGGATATAACTGTTTCTATTACATGGACTTACAGTAGAGTTTCAATAGTACTTCTCCTGCACATCTCAGCTTCTTTGAATAAGGGGATTTTTTCCTGTAGTTTAGAGTCAAGCATATTTGCCTGGTTTATCTTTCACCCATTCACTTTCCTTATCTTTTTTGATGGATCACTCCACATTGATTGCCATCTTTATTTCTATCTTCTCATATCACTTGCAATTTAATTTTTTTTCTGCCTGTGCAACTGAGCTACTATGGAGCCCTCCTGGTGACATGTGGAAAAAAACAGGTTCGTGCCATGCTTGGATATCTCATGCTCACAAGTTAATATCTTGAGGTATTAACTCGTGGGCATGAGATATTAATTCATGAGCACGGGATATCGAAGCACCTGTTTTTTTTCCCCCTATGTCACCAGGAGGGCTCCATAAGCTACAGTATGAGGTCGATGAGAATGTAGGATGAATACCATTTTTGTTTCTTGATGGACACAGTGATTCACTTTATGTAGAAGGTCATTCCATTCATTGTTACGGCCTTTGATCAAAAGACTAAATAACAGTGAGTGAAATCTGAGCACTAAACTTTTTAGAATGTGCTTAATTGTAGAACTATCAGTTTAATGAGTGTTTAAATCTTTTTGTATGTATTTCTGTAATGTTTGATCTCTTCTGTATATAAAGTCAGTAACATCTGTATGTCAACAGGTATATTTACTGTGATGAGATTGACCTGAGTGCTGACACAGTGTTAGCTACTCTTTACGCTGCCAAGAAGTACATTGTCCCTCACCTGGCACGTGCCTGCGTCAACTTCCTGGAAACCAGCCTGAGTGCCAAGAATGCCTGTGTGTTACTCTCCCAGAGCTGCCTGTTCGAGGAGCCAGAACTGACACAGCGCTGCTGGGAGGTGATTGATGCCCAGGCCGAGCTGGCGTTACGCTCGGAGGGCTTCTGTGACATCGACGTCCAGACCCTGGAGAGTATCTTACAGCGGGAGACACTCAATGCTAAAGAGATAGTGGTATTTGAGGCAGCCCTCAGCTGGGCTGAGGCTGAGTGCCAGAGACAGGAGCTAACCTCTTCAACAGACAACAAGCGGAAGGTTTTGGGAAAGGCCATGTACCTGATACGCATCCCTACAATGGCTCTGGATGATTTTGCCAATGGAGCAGCCCAGTCGGGCGTGTTGACTCTTAATGAGACCAATGACATCTTTTTGTGGTACACAGCAGCCAAGAAGCCTGAACTGCAGTTTGTCAGCCAGCCCAGGAAGGGCCTGACACCTCAGCGCTGCCACAGATTCCAGTCCTGTGCTTACAGAAGCAATCAGTGGCGTTATAGGGGTCGCTGTGACAGCATACAGTTTGCAGTTGACAAAAGAGTTTTCATCGCTGGTTTTGGACTGTATGGGTCTAGCTGTGGTTCTGCAGAGTACAGCGCTAAGATTGAGCTGAAACGTCAAGGAGTACTGTTGGGACAAAACCTGAACAAATATTTCTCTGATGGTTCAAGCAATACCTTCCCAGTATGGTTTGAGTATCCAGTCCAGATCGAGCCTGATACATTCTACACTGCCAGTGTGGTTCTGGATGGGAGTGAGCTGAGCTACTTTGGACAGGAAGGGATGACAGAGGTGCAGTGTGGGAAAGTAACATTCCAATTTCAGTGCTCCTCTGACAGCACTAATGGCACAGGAGTGCAAGGGGGGCAGATTCCTGAGCTCATCTTTTATGCCTGACAAACCCTGTACACACACGATCCTGATTTTCAGTGCACTTCTGGAAAAGAGATAATTATTTGTGCATAGTGTCACTTTCTTTCTTATTTTTGTCACTACTGTGGAAAACGATCTGAAAGGGGCTTACTGTATGTGGTTTGATTTCAGCAAATGGTCCATTTGAGTAGGACCAAATAGTTTCAAAATATTACAGACAAAAAAAATCATACAAGATAAAAAGGATATCTTGTAGTAGATGTGCATGTATATATGAATATATGTAAATTTTGAAATGTACAGTATATGATGTACACTTGTGGTCAGTGCAGACCACAAATATATCTTATATAGTGAATATGCTACGGTATGTTTATTGTTTCTATGCTTGCATAGAATGCACATATAAAGCAGCAATACTTCACATTCTATATTCTATCATGATTATTTCATGTCATGACTCATCAGCATTAAAATGGAAGAGAAAAAGGGTGTATGATACTCAAAACCAACACAAATATTCAAGTCATGGTTACAGACAAAAAAAAACACTGTTAGTCCAGTGGTAGTATTTAGTATCCATTACACATATATGGGTGACAACAGCTGAATCAGTGCTTTTTAGACTCTGAATCTAGTTGTGGTGCACTTAGAGGGAGCTTTAGGGGTCTTAGATTAGGGCCACTAGAAATAATGAGGCACATTACCCATTTGTGTCCTCCAGCATTATGTTGCTCTGCACCTATACTCATCTCAGCCACACCTCCATAGAGGGATTCAGTTAGATCAGTGTCATTATGTTTGCAGTGAATATTTGGCCTTACAGTGATCACAGTGTAGTGAAATATTTATTTGATTTGTCTATTCAATTATGTATGCACTGCAGTACTTACAGCATGAACAAAACTGTTCCATTTCACCTAACATGTACCACTAATTGTTCTGACGCCTTTTTTGTTTACAGCAAAAAGATCAATGATTGATTCTGTGTTGTTTGGCTGTTTATCTTATAGACTTTAACTTCTTTTTGTTTAAACCCTGTACACTCTGAACTGCTGAGCACTCCCTCCCAATGTGATCATACAGCATCATACATTTTATGCTACAGAATTGCACTGATATTGATTTGTAATTGAATGTGTTCTTTTGTCTTACTTGTTCTTTTGAATCAGGCAGATTTGGTTGATATTCTGTGCTACTGATTTTTTTTTTTTTTTTTTTAAATATCCACAGGTTTATCTGTGGATCACAGTGGATGGGCAAACTGGTGTTAATGTCCTGTGTTTACGTGCTACAGTGCTGGGAGACCAACGAATGTGTATGATTGTTGATGATGCAAATAAAGAAAACAAGTGTTAAATGGCTCTGTATCCCATCTGTAAAAAGTATGATGCCCTTCAGCACTGCCGTGATTTTCAATGCCAAGGAGACCTGTCTGTTGATTGATGGTCTCTGCTTTCATGTCACTTGCACTCTCTCCTTCTTGTCTGATAAAGTATAGCTCTGTTCTCTATAATACTGGACTGTGTAACATTATAACCCCCTTCTTTAATGTGAATTTTAATATGCTACAACTTTAAAGTATATTTTTAGACAGACAGTCACTTTTGCACAGAGACTGAATGGAAAACATACCTCAGTAACACAGAATGTCTCCTTCACATGCCCATCACATGTTTTCATTATTCAGAGATAGGGAATAGATTTACATTCCTAACATCTGAACACTCTGAAACGTTGAATTCCGAGCATACTACCATGACTGTCTGACCCAAAAATCTTGATGAGATGTATATGTTTGCCGATAAAAAAAGACAACATGTCTCAAACGAGTATTTTTAATTCTGTTCATGTCTTTGTCTTATAAAATCTTTAGAAGTCATGTATTTTTGTTGTGAGTGAATTAAAATATTCCAGGGATAAATATAATTGTTGGATTAACAAAGATTGAGTTTTATGCCTGATAGAATCAAAATAAGATGAGTCATTTACTGAACCTCGAGATGCATCATATCCCTCTGTGAATTGTATGTTATAAAAGACAATCACTCCTGGGAGCTTATGGCAGGTACCTGATTACCAAGGCACTCAATAATACTGAGACCGAGTTTGACATAGGCAATAAGCATGAAGCCCTTGATGAATTGAACTCAATATGTTGGGGGACTCTTGTGTTTCAGTGTGATTTTTCATGATTGTGGCGGTAATGTTGTAAGCAAGATCATTAATTGCAGTAGAGGCAGCAGGGGAATAGAATGTACCAGGAGTCAGAGGCAGCTCTGCTTTCAACAGCCATACAATGTGGTTCTTTTTGTAAATGTGACTGATTAATGGTACCAAAATTACAATTTAGTTGTGCAATCCATTCTAGTTGTAAATAAACCAACAAAAAAACAAACAAACAGACACATGTAATCACATGCATATCTCTTATTGCTGTTTACCTGTTTTTCACCTCGAAAAAAACCCTAAGAAGGTTGAAAACACTGTGGACACACTTCCAGATTTTGTTACTTTAAAAAAAAAAATCCCCCTCCTATTCTTGACCTTCTATTTTTAGTTGTTGGCCAGACAAAGCTTATGTAGCAGGTGTGTAGCCAAAGGCTACAAAAGTCATTGTCAGAGCTGAGAAGAGACCAATGCTGTCCAAAAACAAGCAGTTAATCAATGCAATGCTTCATTCAGCAGATATGTTACCAAAGATATTAGCTACAGAGTGTTGCATTGTTTATTAGTAAGTAAGTAATCTTTAATTTTATAGCACTTTTCACAGACAAGGGGTCACATAGTGCTTTACATTTTCACATACCGGTAGGTGTTGCTGCCTTGCAAGGCACTGTCTGTTCCTACTGAGAGTAATGTGGGGTTCAGTGCCTTGCCCAAGGACACTTTGCCATGTGGACAATCAGTGCTGGGATTTGAATCATCGATCCTTCAGTCATTGGATGACCTGCTCTACCAACTGAGCCAACCATGGGGCGGCTGTGGCTCATGCATTTAACAGTCATTTAACAAGCTATCAATCTGTCAATCCTTTCCGTGTCCAGGCTGGGTGAGGTTTCACATGTTGAGTTAAATTAAGGGTGCATTCACACTAGCACTGGTTAGTACGCTTTAATCGAACTCTAGTTCTTTTGCCCAAAAAATCCGGTTCGTTTGGGCAGGTGTGAATGCGCAATCGAACTCTGATACAGACCAAAAAAGCGAACTCTGGTCCGACTAAAAACGTAGGTCTGGGTTCGATTGAAGTGAACTCTGGTACGGTTCGAATGCATGTGTGAACGCCAAGCGGACTGCAGGCCGCTCCAAAAGC
>JAPTYR010000008.1:16854203-16865186 GCA_029814505.1 Siphamia roseigaster | reverse complement strand
AAAGCAAGCCATTCTCCAGATAGTTAGTGCAACACCAATGGTAATTAAGTTTTGCTTAAAATGCATGTATTAACACCGTTTCTTATTATGAAGCTAACTGCTCTTGTTAGTCTAAGGCAGGGGTCACCAATCCTGGTCCTCTAGGGCTGCTGTCCCTGCATGTTTTAGATGTTTCCCTCTTTCTGCACACCTGACAGTCATTGTCAGGCTTCTGCATAGCTGGATGATAGGTTTATCATTTGAATCAGGTATGTTAGAAGAGGGATATATCTAAAACATGCAGGATAGCGGCCCTTGAGGACCAGGATTGGTGACCCCTGGTCTAAGAGGAAAGTAAAGCTGAACATGCAGCCACTCATAGGGCTTGTCTTATAGAAACTTTATGAGATGGGGTAATAATGGAATGCCTGTATGTTTGCATGCATGCATAAATGCTACAAAAATAGAGTGGAGGCATAGGGAGATGTGTGCAAATATACAGTTCAATAATTCCTGCTGTGTTAATGTTGGTAAAGACTAGACGGCTCACTTCAAATATATCTGATATATTTATTGCTTTACATTATGGCAAATGGACTACTGTTGTAAGTGCTTTTCTATCCTACATTTCATACCGCTGTATAATCTGTCTCGCATTCACGTAAACAAGGAAAAGCTTAGGGGTCACTGTTTTGTCCAGTGACACTTTATCTATTAATAGGAGTTGTCGGCGGAATAAACTACCAGCTCTGCAGTTTGCGGGCACCTGGCCTTGCTTCCTCCACGCTAAGACTGACAGTGATATGTGATCATTAAGCAGTGGAGAAACCACAGTCAATTGACATAAATTGTAGACACAGAAGCATCCTGAAATACAAGCAAGTAAATGTAAAACACTGTGGCAATCTTGATATAAATACACCCATATCATTTAATTGAAAGGATTCCTCCTATTTGCATCTACACTGGTTAAAATGCAAATTGTTAATTTCCCACTGGTCTTATTTCCAGAACTTCCACCAGATATAGCATGATTTAGTAATGTTTTATCAGTCGTCAACATTGCACGCATTGCACGTTGCCTTGATTAACCTGGTGTTAGACCCACCAGAGGGTTCAGCACTTTAAATCAGTGCAGAAGTTGGACTTCAATTAGATTGATGTGGAAAATGCTGTACCTTCACCACAAGAGTATACAACAAGAACAAAGAATTGGTTTTGCTTCAGGCTACAGTTACAGTGTCTGGTATTTTAGAAAACTGATATTTTCCCCTCTGTTTAAAAAACAAAACACCTTGTGCAGACATGTTAATTTTTGGCAAACTCTGCATTTATATGGCCCCATATATCTACACTATCAAGAGCACCAGGCCTGGAGATGGTAGTGTAGTGAGACGATCAGTTACTATTAGCCAATCCGAATTCTGAAAAGAATCCCAACAAAACGTTACTTTCACTATGACCCTATTGAGATGTAGTTTTCCTTTGTTGTACTGCGATAATGTGTCAGACACACTGTTGATGAAATGAAAAAGATGGCTGCAACAAAAATGGTGGATGTAACAAAAACACCTAATTTCTGAAAGAAATGGAGTGTCATTTGAGGTTCAGATTTGCTCTGTGTTGTGCAGTTAATTGACAGGTGAACAGTAATATAAGGCAGTCCTTTAAGCAGTTGCACAGGAGTTTTTGCAATGGATTATTCTATATCATCATATAGCCGTAGTGCTGTTTTTGTTTTGTTTTTTTTCTACTGTTGTGCGTTTTGCTGTGTTTCTGAGATATGTGGGATTTTTTTTTCCCCACTACCTTTTTTATGTATTCTTCTAGTTTTAGTTCTTTTCTAATTGTATCTTAGCTGCAAAATATTATATAAATTCATGTATGTAAGTGTATCAGCAGAGAGATGGCCAGGGCAGAAAGAAACACACTGTCTGTAAAACAGGCAGCTCTAGGATGTTTTTCTCAGTGAAATGAGCCTGGTGAGCCAGACTATATGAAATGCAGTCTGGGTATGATCTATAGGGACAGTTCAAATCTACGGGTGGGATCAACAGTTGTCTTTAAAACTGCGCTGCACATAATACCTCAGCGTTATGACCAATCACAGCAGCCAACAAGGTGATTATGTAACCAACGTTTGTCCCACAGTCTTAACATAGCCTATGGGCTAGGCTAATGAATGTTAACACAACAGTATCTGGAGTATAAATACCCGACCGGGGCTGGTTACATGCTGCTATTCCAACAAGACTGTATAAAAGCAATATACACCATCCAGTTAAGATTACATGTATTAAATATAGACTTTATCGATATTGCATAGTTTAACAGAGGCCTCTTACCATTTGTAAATAAGGTGAGCCTCATCTACCACGATTCCAAGGAGGTTGTCTTGAATGACCTTCGTTGTTAGCATGTCGTGCCACCTCCTTTGCATTAGCCATGTGTCAGGACAAGCAAAAAGTAAAAAATACTGGGCTTTTTCAATGTCCTCCAGTTTATCAGCGCTCAGTTGCATGGCAGTGATTCCTAACTTTGTGCCAAACCCCGCCCAACAAACTGACTACATAGAGCGTTGTGATTGGCCCGATCGATCTTGAACCGGAGCCTGCAGAGGCTGTATGGAGCTTCTCGAGACCGACTTTCCAGGCAAAAAAATATTTTGCCACTAGAGGTGGGCTGGAGTTCTAGGGTAAGGTAGAGGCTCAAAATGACTAAAAATAACTGAATATAAGCAGTAACGTGGACACAGAATGACAAAAAAAGTATTAGCACATGTAAAATAGTCGTGTATTTCTGTAATCTCTGTAAAGGTTTGCTAAGCACATTGTTTTTTTAACACTACATATGCTGAGAAATTCAAGTTGGTTTCCGGTTTCTAGATCCACTTCTGTTAACTCATCTGTACTCTTTCTGCTGTAGTTCTGTGTTTCCCAGCCCATAAAACACATCCAATTATCATTCTACCACATCACATGTGGTGATACACTATAGAGGAAGAGGATGAAGTTAAGTGAAGCATTAAAAAAATGAGAAAATAAAGAAGTTTGGTGTTGGGTACTTAGCACCCACTGCATATGCTAAACAGGATCTTTGTGTATTTACTTGATATAGTGTAAGGCTTTCATAAGGTGTTTCCACATCTTCATACTTCATATTTTATTTATCTGTCCTATTCTGTCCAGTTCAGTGGAAGGCAAATTAAGTTATTTACATCTGGGCAGAACAGTCTTCAAAAACTGCGGTGTCTGTCCAAAAGCTCAGTTTCCTTCTGTTTATACGCAAATGGGAAAATGGAGATTCACCGAAATCTCCACTTTGGCCAGAATATTTTTTTTTTTTGGTGTGTGTAAACAAATGGGCACAGATGGAGAGAAAAAAAAATCTCCTCTTTCAAAATCCCAGGCCACAAATAAACATACTCTTAGTTACCATACATTTTGCCTGTTTTATCTAGTTAAGTATGATGTCCTGCTGCTGGATGAAAAACCATGTTACCAGTCCATCTGGGGTGTTACAGTAACAATCAATATAAGCGTCGGCCCTCATGAAAAGGGGGGGGCGACGACAACTGCAATAAGTGTGTTCTGTACAAGTACATGCATTGCAGGACACGGAGTAAACATTTGCTAATAAAGGCAAAAGACAGGAGGTGTTAATGAGACAGAAATGTCTTATCTTTTTGGCCCTCAGCAGCGTAATTGTAGGAGGCCATTTGTTGACGATCCCTGGAGGAAAATTGCAGGCACTCTCTGACGCCTGGACAGTCTGATCCTATTACCTGACTCCATGCTAACATCAGCTTCAATCAGCAGGTATAGAGCACCTTCTATTTTCTCTAAAAGGACCCGTGAGCATCCATCGAGGCCTAATTTTCTGTGCAGAGAAATAAGACTATCCTCCTGATGAAATGCAGTACACGCCACAAACCGTATAGCTTTATGTTGTGCATCATCTTCCATCATTATTAGTTTTTTGTGCATACTTGGCATCTGTAAAA
The DNA here is from genome assembly GCA_029814505.1 of Siphamia roseigaster. NCBI lineage: Eukaryota > Metazoa > Chordata > Actinopteri > Kurtiformes > Apogonidae > Siphamia > Siphamia roseigaster. The sequence goes on along the minus strand of JAPTYR010000008.1, from coordinate 16,861,204 downwards.
CTTTGAAGACTTATTTTCCAGCCTGTAATGTTTAATATTTTCCAAGTAAATTAATTTAAATAATAAAATGCATATGAGTGTGACATGCTTTCTCAAAAGCAGATCACAAATAATATAGAAATTAAGTTCATTATTCGTTGTTGGAACAGTAAACCTATGCATAGCTTTGTGTACTTTCACATGCAGAAAATAAATTAATAATTATGGTTGACATATTGCTTCATATGTAAACACATCAGTTTACCTCTGAATTATTTAGCTCTTTGTAATTATAGATGGCACCTCTGGTGATGTGATTTTCCAAGTATATGCCTCCGTCTACTTCAGATCTGCTGGATATGTAAGTTGAGCTGCCAGGCATAGTAAGATGACAGTTTTTCCTCATTTTCTCCCCAAGCTGCCACATTTGATTCATCAAGGAACTCAAGAAAAACACTCTCAAAGAACTCTTAGGTGCATGTTATGTAAAGTTTATATAATAGAGAGGAAAAAGGGTTGTCATCGGAGGTGACTTTGCTTTGGGATGGGGAACAATTTAAATGTCCCCTCCTCATGACACCCCCAAATGTTTTCATAAATCATGAACGCTCTTTGGTGAAATATGAACTCTGGATGTGAGTGATGGAGCTGAAGTGCCCCAGCTTTCTCCGGGCCTTCCACTTTGTTATCTGGTGCTTACTAGGCATAGATGTCTAAGATGGTTCAAGACAAATGGACCAAGGGAGAGGCCAAGTAATCAGCCATGGATTTCAGGTTTGAAAGGGTGAGCTCTAATGAAATTTGACTTGGCCTGATAAGAAGTTTAACTCTACAATTAGCGTGAAGAATGAATTGAGTAAAAATAAACTCTCTGCTTCTCCCCAAAGCAAATTTGGACTCTTTTAGCATGGCTTTGATCCCTTTATATTAACAGATGGAGAGCTGATAAAACAACAATGTAACCGACTGGATTGTTACTCCAGATTAAAAACCAGATCGGAACAAATATAAAAAAAAAAAATATATAACCCTGTTTTCACATTCCCTAGTCAGCATTGGAATTGTTTGGTTATACTTAGCTAGACAATGCGCTGTACGTCATGTGAAAATGCATCTCTGAGATGGGTTGCCTTGGAAATGTATGACTTCTTTCTCTCTGTGTGTAGCGATGAGTCAGTCAGAACAGTAATGAAGTTATTTTTCTGCAGAGTGAGAAATGGGAGAAAGAAAGGGAAATCAATAGTGATATCTTGAAGCTAGAGTCTGCCATCTAATCTCTCAGTGGTACTGGAAGTGCTTCATTTGGCCTTTTTGATGCTTCCCCACCCACACTCGGCTCACAAAAACACCTACTCCCTAGTGTTTCTTAGAAGTAAACATGTATAAATGGACCTCATACCAGCCTAAAATATTAGCTTTGCCTTGCTGTTGAAATTTCAGCAAATGCAGAACAAGCTGTAGAGAGGGGGGGGGGGTATAGCAGGTGCTTAATTACATTTCCCCCCACCATTTCTAATCAATGCACCCTGTTTCTACTTTATTTATCTTTTGTAAGCAGCTTCAAAATTTACAAATTTAAGAAAAGGGTGTGGAGTGCTCTATAGATGAATAAGTTCTGTCCTCCGTGTTGATTAACACCTTTACACACAATGGTTCTTTATGAAAACCAGGCATCCATACAGGTTTGGTTACACAGCACAGTGTTGGATGAGGAATGTAAATCAGGAGTAATGGATGAAGGCCCATAAAAGCACCTGCACATGTGATGGTAATGCTCTGTTTCACATGATCCAGTATCTGAAAGGGTGAATCTAAAGGCCATGAATAAATCACACGGTTTCTGGCAACAAGATCTTTTTCTTTTCCTTTTTACTGGCCTTTCCCGTTCCAAGACCAGGCAGGACTGTTTACGTTTTTGCCTTCACACAAACCATAAAGCGGAACCACCGTCTTGGTGTGAGTGTCTGGGTCAAGCTGAGGCATGCAGCCAGCACCGGTGTAACTTCTAAGTAACATGACACGAAACGGTAGCAGATAGTCTTTTAATCTTTGAGGCAAGAGTGCCTGTTGTGTTGGAAAACATCAACCACCATATCGTAATAAGAAAGCTTTTCGAAGAGGTGAAGATTAGGTGCTTTTTGAAGAAACTTATTTCCATCACCTATTTACATAGGTCTTTCTAGTTGAGGTTAGTATTCTGTGTTTGAATTTCATGCTAATGCTCAAAATAGTTCTCTTGAATTTGATGCGGCATCATTTCATGCCTGTTGCTGATATACATAGCACTGGACTATTTAGCATAACTTATAGCATAAAAGGAAATTGGAGTGCTGTCTTGGGTATTTTGATTGCTAAAACCAGCATAAACCATACTGTATAACCTACATATATTCAGGAATATGCCTAAATAATAGGCCTACTACTAATAATAATTCTACTACTACTAAACTGCTGCAGTTTATAGGTCTAAGGTGTGTATGTTATTTTTTATGTATTTTTTACACTAAACGGGAGGGATTATCTGATCATGTGATCAGAAATCGGGGCCCATCACATGATTTCAGACTTGATTGGGATCAGTTATTTTGTCCTGATCAGCGCATGGAAATGATATTAACTCACTGGCTGCCATTGATGGATGGAACCATGTTTTTTTTTAATGGGAGGGGCTGAGGGGCAACCTGGCGGAGCTCTTTGATGAGTATCAGGCTTGTGATTATAAAATTTCATGTACCGATGAACAATATACAAATAAATAACAGGATCAGTAGGTGGGGGCAGCAAAGAAAGAAGTGGTAGAATGAGGGAGAAGATGGTGAAATTAATGAAACCGGAAAAGTTGAGACAGCTCACGGTGGAACAGAGTATGTGTCAGTGCGATTCTGAGAAAGAGAGACAGACACCGATCAAAGGAGGGGCTTCCTAAAATCAGCTGTAGAGAATCAAAGTGGGCTGAGCGTCAAGTGTTTTGTTTTTTTTTTTCCCTCAATGCCACAGCCCTTGTTCATCAGATGAGCTTAGCTGTCATGTGAATGTGACAATTGCTGTTTGGATCAGATTGGATAAATGTATCTATTTTTTTTAATTTGCTCTTTATTTAACCAGGAAACATCCCATTGAGATGATAAACCTCTTTTACAAGGGTGTCCTGGCCAAGATGGGCAGCCGGAATGCAACACGTAAATAAAAATAAGGTGAAACAAAGGGACATCCTGGATCTGTGTAGTTGCTCTTCATTTTTCAGTGTATTATAGAAGTATCGGATCAGGACTTGGACTCGGTGGAAAAGAAAAAAAGCCTGATCTGGACATCTCTTCTAAATGGTGACAATCGTTACTTTTTGTGGGGAATTTTATTTGTTGTAGATGGCTCGATGGATAACTTTGTCTGTTCCAAGTAAAAGTAGAAGTTCTACTTTTGTCACATCTGTAAGACAAAGTTTAAAAACCACTACTCGTGTATTAAAACACCCCAACACAATCAAAAACACAGTACAACAGATAAAAACAACTAAAACACATAAAATGACTACAGACACTAAACATGGTGCAGTCTATTTTGTGTTGAGAGCAGCTATTGTAGAGTGAATGAAAGATTTTTTTTTTTTTTTTTGTGTAGAGGTTTTTCCTTGCCAGTAGGGTATTCTATCTGGCTGATGGCTGCTGCATGAAGAAAGTGGTGGAGGGAATGGGAGGTTGTCCGCAGTGATGAGGGTAGTTTTCCTCATCCACTGAGTGTCAGAACAGTTCACACAGAGGGCGTTGGGCTGTTTGAATGATTTTACTGGCCTGATTTATTATTCAGGTTTCTTTTTTTGACGGTGAGGAATTTGAACCAGGTTGAGATGTTCGAGGTGAAGATGGATTTAATGAGTGAATTTGTACACAAAGGTTAAAATGTCTTTGCTGATGTTAAAGGGTCTGAGCTTCCTGAGCAGGTGCACCGAGTCTGTGTGCTATCCAAAGGACAGGCAGATGTCAATGGCTGTCCCTAGCTATGTAAAACTCTGCACCTGCTTAACACACAGACTGTGGTTCTTCAGGGGTTGGAACAGGTCTGGGTTTTTCCCTGAAGGTCTGCAGCATCGCTCTGTAGTTTAGTTGCAAATTGTTTGAACTGAAAAAAACTATATTTCAAATGAGCAATAAACTACATTTCCTTTTTTAGCGATCCAAAATCAACTCAATTGCATTACTGTCCACCATAATATATTTTTGACTTTAACTGAGTTATGCAAGTCTTGTGGATTTCATGATTTGATCAGAGAGGTCAGGTGGTCCAAGTTGAGGTGGTTCAGTATTCCATTTCCCGGCAGTTCACTGTCTTCTAGAAGAGGTTTGCCTCATTTGCACTCCTTTGGATTGAACTGGGCCTTGGAGCGAAGTGTACCTCAGCTCTGCAATTAGAAATTTCTCCTATTATTCTGTATATTAAGCCATCAGTTGCATGTAGTTTGTTACTAATTAATTGGCATATAAATTAGTCAGACTGGTTTTTCCACTCATTTATCAATGATACGTGAATGTGGAACAAAGCATTATAACGTTTTAAAGTGGTGCACTTGAATCAGAACAAAGACTTTCCTCCTCATTACTCACTCGGTCCACAAGCTGTCAGAGACGTGTTGTTTTTTTGGAGTTAATGCTCACATGAGGGCCAGAGTAATATATTTGCTATTAATCCAGTGACAGTTTAATTTCCTAACTACTCTTAATGAAGATATCATGATTTTTGTTAGATCATTCAGTACAAAGTACAGCTGCTGTTCGGATACAGTTTTAATTCTGTTTCAGTAACGAAGTGTAAAAGGGGTAGAGTGAAAAGGATGAAGCAATCAGCTTGAAGGCTTTGCTCTGGCAGTTTATGCCATTGGCACCTGATTAACTTATATAGAAGAGAAATGCTGTCAAGAGTTTCCTGTACCTGTCCCATAAACCTGTCATATCCTGCTCATCATTATGAAGGCCGGCTTTTGTCTCCAGTTGTCATGCTTTGTTTCCAAATCTTGAAGATGTTTCAGTAGCAGAGAAGGTACTTTGTATGTCAAAGGGAGACAATAATAAATCAAGCAGAGGAAATGAATAAGCGTAGAGCTGGATGCAGCACTTGTGCTGGTCCTCTGTTAAAAATGCATACCCAAAGGGAGATTTAAGACACTCACAGTGAAGTGAAGTTTTCAGCCTCTGTTCTCAACCTCCCTCCCCCTCTCGGACTGTCTGTCTTCTGTATTTTTCACCCACTCAACCCCTTCTCCTCTCTGGTTGCTCACTCTCCTGAAGCCCACAGATTCGGGTCAGGTGACAGTCTGCCGTTAGGAGCTATTAAAGTAAGGTTCAGCAGATAAAGGCCTCCAAGGATAGCTATCCATCAGGGAAGGCAAAAGTGGGAAAAGTCAGTTTTGCGTTCTCATTAGAAAGGTGGTGCTAGCAATCAGGAAAATAGAACTGTTCAGTTTAAATGCTTTGACCTCCAGAGCTTCAATACTTTGAGCTTTAAATCCCATATTTCTCCTACCTTCACCCCACTGGACTATCAATTTGAATGTCATTATAGTCCAATCCACTGAGTTCCACATCCCTGTCTCCTAGAGGCTATATGCCTTAGCTGGGGTTCTTGAGGACTTTGCGTTCCTACCCATGGGACTGAGGTGACTCCTCCTTTTCCTTCAGGCCACATGTTAACTCAGCTTCTCTATCTGACTAAACTCAATTTCCTCCTCCACTGCCTCGAACTGCATCATCAGAATAGGGCGCAGTAGAGCCAGAGCATATTCCCAATGGCCAGATTTGCATACGTGCCACTGTACAAAAATCCACTCTCTTTGAGAGTCATTCCTCTACTACTTTTATTCCACTAAGCTGTCTTTTTTTTTTTTCCTCTTTCGTTTTTTCTTCATTTTCTCTGCCTTCAGATATATCTTATTGGAAGCAGATTGTGTATGAACATGCATTTCTAAGTTTTTATATCTGAAGCAAGTCCAAGACTGCAATGGAAGGACCACCATAACAGGAAGGAGACTGCCAAGCAAACAGCAAAACAGGATGTGAGCCAATATGAGTATAGAATTTTTGCAGGTGCCGTATTAGACCAAGTATGTCTGCTGGCCATTTGCCTGGGAAAGCCCCAATTAACAGCACTGCTTTGTGTATATCTGAAAGTAGCTACAGTTGACAGACTTTTTATGAGACCAAGAAAGGTTGATATCAAAAACAACCAGCCTTTCATTCAAGTGGTATTTTAGTCACTTCAATGGAGGGGAAAAAAGATGTAGAGTAATCCATTAAGACTCAAACATCTGCCATTAACCAAAATCAACGACTGATCTAATATATATACTGTTGATCCACTAATCCTTTCAATATATGTAAATAATCAGTATAAAATGCAGTTTATCATCTTTTCATTGTTATCAGTTATGACCCATTTGGATGTTTAGAGGCTCCATAGTGAAGGTGGAAATAATCATCTTCTACAACATTGATTCATTACTAGGGCTGCTCAATTTAATTTTAATCGTGTTTACGATTTTGGCTTCAGACTATCTCAAAATTCATATGATCGAGGAAAAACATTTATTTGATGTTTCCGTTCTGAAACTTTACTTTGTTGAACATCGTGGCAGTGCACTCAAATGTGAGAAATTTTGTTTTGGACTTCTTTATTGAAGTATTTATTTTGGACTAATTTACTCAAGTATATCTACCTCATATTGTATTTTATTGGTTTCTTGTTTTCAAAAGATTGAGAGCAGTATAATCGTTTTTTACTCCGACATTACAAGATATTTTTATTTATTTTACAGGAGAGTTTTTCTTTAAATAAATATGTTCAATAAATGCTGTTCCAAATTCAAAGACATAATCGTGATTTCAATATTGACCAAAATAATCATGATTATGATTTTTTTTTTCTTCCATAATCAAGCAGCCCTATTCATTACCCGTGTAGTTTAATAAATGACTGTAGATGGAGACACACAGTTTATGTACAATTATCCATATCTTTGCTGAAAAAGTCACTGC
>JAPTYR010000008.1:16803530-16847138 GCA_029814505.1 Siphamia roseigaster | reverse complement strand
GCAAGAAGAGGACGGGGAGACGTACAGCTGCTGACAGACAACCCCCCCCACCCCACCCCCTATTAATGATGAATGCCTTTGGATTAATTAGTCTTCTTCACTGAGTGGGATTCACTCACTGTTGGTGTCCCTTAAGAGGAGACACACTGGACATTGTTGTCTTTGTTACATTCCTCTGACAAACAGCGCTGTGGCTTGACCATAGGGTCATTTCACTCCAGGGGCAGGACCAGGGAATGTGCATTATGAGAAATGTTCGGTTGAAAGTCATTCCTTGTTTCATAGAGAGCTGGCCAAGTACTGCTAAAACATTGAGCATCTCTATTCATCTTGTGAATAATCTTCTTGAGCCCATATTGATTAGCAACTTGTTACATTTTGGGTACAGACAACAGCCAAGGTTAATTTACTGACTGAGACGGCTTTTATAACCTTCCCTTTTAGTATGTCTCTTCATTGGCCTATTTTAAATCCCCCCCCCTGAAACCAGGAGTTAATTAGGAACACCAACAGAAGAGAAATCCAAGGCGGGCAGCTTTTTCTTCACTGAAAGAAGCACAAATCTGTTGGTATCCGCACTCAATTACTTGCCAATACATTTTTGAAGTGCTTGCCATGGACGGTGTGTTTTTTTGTGTTAATTCATTTACATGGAGCAATGATATTAAAAAGTAAACTCAATAGAACCTCTTTGTGAGGTTAAACCTGCCTCTAATTAATAAAGAGTGAATTTGAAATGGGGAATTAGTCTATGAAAGGGAGCCTGTTAATGAAGTGGGTGAATAGAGTGAAAGAAGAGAGCATGCGGCCTTCCCTGCTGGAGAAAGGTTAATGACTGGATGGAGCAGACCAGGAGAGTCTTTCCTCTCACTGAGCTCTGGGTCTTGATCCTCAGGGCTTCCCCTCTTGTCGGACCTTTGTTTAGCATAAAACACCACTGTTCCAAAACACCCCTCGATGTCCAATTGCTCTCGCTGCAACATTAATAACACAGCTTAATTATTAAAATTATGTCTCGGAGCTCTGGCGTTTTTAATATGCTCTGGCAGAAATAATCACACCCGTTCATACTGATGTCCTGTCGTAGCCGCTGTCGAAACAACAAAATAACACGTACTGGTACTTTTTTTTCTTGCTATTTAATCATAGCATGTGCATAAAAATCCTCAAATGACGGTTCAGATTTTCACCTCATCCTCTTCCGCTGCATTAATTTGAAATTATTAAGTTATTACAGTCAGTGTTTTTTAATGAATGTTCACTGTCAATTCTGCTCGTTTCACTCCACCACACCATGCAAAGTCATGCTGATTGATTTTAATTGTCCCTGTCTTGGAGATGAAGCAGAACACGGACAAAATATTGAATTTTCATTCTTCATTTCAAGCAATATATAGCCACCGGGGAGTAGTTTTCATTTGGCTTGTGATTGAGGTGCCGATAGCATAAGGCTTAACCTCGTGTTTTTCATGTACAAAATGTTGGTATATTTCACCAGTATAACATGGTACACAAATGTCAATACTTGGCTAATATTATTATACTACAGAAATGTCAACTTACTACTTAATACTAGATGGAAACAGACCATTCAAAACATTAAAATTGTCCCTAACGGATTTACCAAAATGAACATGACATTGTTATTTTGTGGCACTTTTATTTTTTTATAATTAAACCCTCTTTCAGCCATAGCACTACTATCTAAAATGACAGGTAATTTACACCAAACGTTTGCCACTTTGGCATATTTAATTGGAGCGCGAACTTATAATAGTTCTTCTAATTTTGTATTTCTGTGTAGCTGCTGAAGAAAGCCATGTTGTTGTATTAAACTCCACTTTGAACCAACCACGAAAATAAGAGTTTTCTTAAAAGCACACTGTCAAGCCAAAAATGGAAAGTTTCATATTGCTGCTTGCTACTTACTTGCCCAAGCAAAAAAAACTCCAGGCTTTCAGTATAAAGACATTACGTATTTGGCATTTGTGAAGCTACAGTGTCAAAGGAACCACCTGTAAATCAGTATTGGATCCTTCTTTTTCGCTGGCCTCTCTCTGAGGCCAGGCATACTCTCGCACCGTGTTTCCACGCTGGCAGAAATTTCTCGTCTTTGAGGAGAACAAGCTCAAAAACTACGGCGTCTGGGGCTCGAGGCTTCTGGGGTTTCACTTGCATCTTGGCCCACCTCCTCATCAACCCCATTGCAAACCAAAATAGACTCCATAATTCATTCCAGCCAATCCTGCAAGAATGTAAATAAAGAACAAAAGTTGCCTGTTCTACACATATCAGAGGGCCTCTTTGGGAATTGAGCTTTCTTAAAACTGATCCTGCTGCAAGCTCGACCTCAGCCGTTTCTCTCCACTCCATTTTCTAAAGCAACAGTACAGGGCAGTGCGCCACAGTCTCTGCACTGGCCTTATCTCACATTGGCAGACACTGGGTCTCCCCATCGTCTGGATTTCTGTCTGAGCTTGAGCTCCTGTGGCCTGGCTGTTCCTCACTCATCTGCATAGGCATCTCTTCCTTCAGTCCACTTAAAAGAATTGATTTTAATTTGTGCATTTTTGCCCTTGTGTAGCACAGTATACCTTTTGAATGCTCAAGTTGTAGCACATGTTAATTAAAAAGGCATCACCTAATAAACGTTGCAAACAACTGCTGTTAATTAATATCTGAGGTTTATGATGTGTGATACAGGTCTGGACACGGCTCTTGGACTCTGATAACCATTTGCCCATGCCGTTGGAAAGCCATTTTGGGCATAAGACTAATGAAGCTTGTCGGCTAAAATGAATCCAGACTGTGAGATGGCCTCATCAGGTACATAATCTTAACACAATCAGAGCATAAGCACCTTCATTTGAACTCCGCCTTAGTTTAATTTTTTGAATGGCTTCAAAATCACAGGACACAAAGTTTTAAATGGGAATATAAATGCCTCATGAATAACAATTACGTTCATTCTTTGCGCTGTTTTAGCAGAAGAGAAAAGAACACATTTTAATACAAGTTCAGCTACACAAAGGTACAGTTTTCATTGTAACAGAAATATTAATTTCTGAAATCCTAATTTTGTCAATTCTGTCGAGTCCATCTGATATATGAAGCCACATTTTAATGATTCTGAGCCTGTTGAAAAATGGAAGAAATTCTAAGAAAACTACTGTTGCTGAAATATCCAGGTTGATAAATTACCTCTTTATACCACATGAACAATTCCCAAGGTTTAATCTAAATTTTAATTGGATAAGAACAGAAATGGCAGCACAACCACCATTGGTTTAATTATTGTGGACATCACATACAGTATTTCTTAACCAGCTACTGCAGCTACCATCCTATGTTGTGACTAGATACTGGAATATTTATTAATCATTAAACAGTCCCTCTGGGCATATGCAGTCATGAAACCACCAAAAGTCATCAAAGACAATAGCTATGCAATCAAGTACTAACTCCTGTGTGTGTCATGTGGACAGAAAAAGACAGACAGAAAAAAAACATGGAAATTCTAAAATCACTGTTTTTGTCAGTTCAATGCCACAGCTAGTGATGTAGGAACTGAAGTGATTTTACAGCATTTATTAGTAAAACCATGGAAAATAACTCTGAAATTAAACTCTTAGGAGCCATTTTTATCATTGTGTCCAAATAAATGTACCTTTTATTTGTACTAGAAATTAAAAATGAGCAAGAAGTTGACGAAAACAAGGGGTGGTCTCATAATTTTCTCTATAACTGTATCCCCATTTCAAAGCACATGTTATCAATAGAAACAAGATGAATTGGCTTCTTTAATTGGTTTACAGCATTGGGGGATAATTGTTGGACAGCATATATAAACTTTGAGGAACTTTCAGCTTTTACTGCTGGAGCGTTGTGCTGCATTAACATTTTAAAGTGTGCCTGGAGGGTGAACGCAGACAGACCACTGTGAGGGATATGATGAAGTTTGATGCATCACACTTTGCTTTCTGGGTACATTGCCATTCTTTCACAAGTTTATACTAATACTGTATTGCAGCCGTTTTACTTTTATTTTTTACTGGGACCTGTGTTCTTAATGGTATCTATCTTCTTCCTTCCCATGTGGTGACTCCCATGTCTGTTCTCATCTCTTATCATTTGTCATCCTCTCAACCAGCTGAGTGTGCTCTCGTGTGTTTCTTACAAACACAACTGCATCCCTTGGTAGGCGGTGTATAGTTTCTCTTCTACAAATAGAGTCAGCAAGGGAAGCTCTGTAAAGTCAAAGCACTCAACTTCCACATTTTTCTTTCCATTTCTTAAATTCTTAGTGTGCTTTCCCAATGCATAAGTAGCACAAAGTGATAAAGTCCTCTTCCTAGTGGAAAAAAAAAAAAAATTCAGTGTTCTGTATTATTTTAGACTTGTTCTTCATCCTGTTAAAATTATTTGGTATGGAGGTACTCTGTTATTCTGGTTTACGTGGTTGTAGTGTATTACTAGTAGGGCTATCAAAATTAATGTGCTAACACGGATTAATCTATCATCATAAATAATCTAATTAAAAATTTGAACACAATTAACCCATATGCAGTGCAGAATGATTCTCAATATCTCTGGTAATGCATTTTGGGTTGTTGGTTCATAGAGTTGCCATTGCACATGATCAAATGGACAATTGATCCGATGGTGACAAGCAGCAGAACCAACGCATAAAGATGGAAGACGCTCAACAGGATGTTTGCTCTCTGGATGGAAATATGAGGACAACAAACCCAAGAAGAAACCGTCAACCGACATAATGTATAGTGGACATTCTGCAGGAAGCAGTTTTCTTTCCACCGAAGCACTTCCAGTTTAAAATATGATATTAACGCAAAGCATGTGTGTCAGGGATAATGCGTATAACACGTAACCCAGCTTTCGAGAAACGCGTCCAGTGCATACATATTCACTTCTATCTTGAGTCTCTTTTTGCAAAATGAAGAATGATTAATGTAGATTAAAAATTAATTGTATTTGTGATTAAGCCAAATTAATTCACAGTAATTTGTGATTAATCTGAATTTAAAAATATTAATCATTTGACAGTAGCAATTATTATGCGTTGTTGTCAGTATTAATAGGAAATTGATAACCTTCATCTACTAAATACCTGTATTTTCCTAATTTGATGTTGAAAAATGAGTGACATGGTGGTTCAGTGGATAACACTTGTGCATCACAGCAAGAAGGTCCTGCGTTTGATTCCAACACCAGTCGGTGGAACTTGTTGTGTGTAGTTTGCATGTTCTCTCTGTGTCTGTGTGGGTTCTCTCTGGGTACTGAAGCTTCCTCCCACCATCCAAAGATGCACCACCACCACCACCACTACTGGTTACTCTAAAATTGCGCATAGGTGTGAATGTCAGGGTGATTGTTTGTCTCTATATGTTCAACCCTGCGATGAACTGGTGACTTCTTCAGGGAGTACCCCACCCTCGTCTTTAAGTACCTGGGATAGGCTCCAAGCGATCCCTGGAATCCTACTGATGGATTACATCCTAATGGATGATGTTTGAACAAGCCATCTATAATATTTGCAATTCCTCCTAAATGGAAAAAAATAAAAAAATTTTGTAAACCACTGTTTGATAAAACCTAAAGGGACTCACAGTTTTAAGTTTGTAATCTTATTATCCATGTTGGAAAATTAAAAATTCCTCAGGGCATTTTACCATATGGACTTCAGAGTACATAATTTATGCATGAATTGGCATAACCTCGTCAGTTTCACACTGTCTGTCATTCTTCTGATATCTCCTGATCCTCTTTTTGGTTTGTTTCCCTCTCTTTATCTATTCCTACGCAATTCTTTTATCATGAGCTACTCCTATTAAAGTGTCCTCAAACTGGGTTGAAAATGCAAGCATTTAAGCTTCTGAACAAAAAAAAAAAATCACATTAGTCTATATGTTCCTTAGTTTTTGAGCAGTATGATTTAAATTATGGCGTTTTTTTCAGGTGACCAATATAACCCACCAATAGAGCACATTGTCTGTGAAATGTCTTTAAGTGTTGTGATGGTCACTACAACACTGCTGTATTTTTCTGTAATGATAACTGGACTCACTGCACATGATGTATGTATCTTTCTAACACACAAAGATAGCAGATGGTTTGCCTGCGGCTGGAGGGAGAAATGTTATACAGTTCATTTCAATATCCATTGAGCTTAAGAGAAAAGAAGTAATAGTGTTCATGGGCATGTTATTATTGTTGTTGTTGTTATTTAATCGTTTTTGAGTACAGATTTTTTTGGGGGCGAGGCTGGTAAGTAAAATGTCAACACACTGTGTTGTCAAACAGCTTTTTCGGTGTGGCTACTGTGGAATGCTGTAGATGTTCCACAGTTTCTTACTTAAAATAAGGCAATGCTGATGGAACATGGTTTACTTACAAGTGATCTTAAATGTTAAATTCAGTTTAGCAGCTTTTAACATATTTACATATTGTACTGTAGTTTGTCATTATGTCAAATCAAAGCAGTATATTGGCAACAGGTATTGGCCATTGGGGGCACTTGTCTCCAAATTACTGTTGTCATTCACAGAAAATCAGTCGACTACTACCTTTTGAGTATTTTCCTTTTTTCAGAGCAGAAACCTATTTTCCTTATGTTGTATATCTGGGAGTACCATGGAACTTTTTTCATTTCTCCACATCAAGGAATTTGCTACCAGGAAAATTTCTTCTGCTTTTAATGCAGTTCTTGAAGTGATTCTCATTTTTGTGTCTGAAATGCAATTTCTTATTGGGACATGGTCACACTGTTCACCTTCACAGTGTTTAGCTCTGCACTGGACATGATTAAGTGTAGGCAAGTTTGGTCACATTGAGTTTCACTGGGAACTTGTGCAGTCACCCGTTTTGGCAGACTTGAGGGCATGAAACTATGCCTTTCACATTAAAGGTTTCTATTAATCATCCTTAAAGAAGATTTGCATTTCTCAAGGATTGTAGATATTGTAAATGTATGACCACCTTTATATTCAAATCACACTTAGTGTGAATTGTGAGCTCTAATAGTCATTGGAATGACAAATTTCACAAAGCAAAGAAACCAATGGTGATAATACATCTTCTGCGCTCTGTCAAATTTGCATTAAATGTATGTGAATTAATTGCACCTGCGGACAAAATGAGGAGCCCAGGAAAAGATCCAGCAATCTAAGGCAATCATCAACCAGACCACTTTGAATCTGTAATACAAGCAAATCAAATAAACATAAGCCAAGGTATGAATCTTGATAAAGGTTCATAACATTTACTACAGTCAACTGGAGTCTTGGGTTTTTCCTATTCTGGCTTTTCCGGTCGGGTTTGTGGTGACAGACGGTGGCTTTGTGTGGTTAGGGAGTTGCCGGGTGACCCCAGAAGGAGCACCTGTCCAAGAATGGACCTGCTGCTCGCTGTGTTGTGCCTTTGGGTGGGTTTGGCATTAACCCCACTGTCATGTCCCCCTCTCCTCAGTACTCCGTCACCCCAGCCCTAAGACACACATAACCTGCCAGATCCAGTCTGTCATCATGGGATTAATTAAAATACTTCTCAGCAAAGGCAGTGGATCCCTTTGGGGCTGTGGTATATGCATGAATGACATGCACATGTGTCGATGCCCTCAAACACATAGTCCTGTCTAACATACTTCCAGGTTGTTGTATTTTGTCCTCTCAGGGGATTTATAACCACACACTCTCCTCCTGTAATGGATGGACAGATCTCACCTCGGCGTGTCTTTTTCATGTGCTGTCCATTAACGCCTTAGCCATATTTATAATATGCAACATTACTTATGCCTAAGTGGATTTGCCCAAAACTATGACCATCTGGCTTACACTGACAATTTGCATTTGCATAGTTTTTCTTGCAGTGACATTAACGTCAGAAGTTCCAAATTGCCTTCTCTCATTGTTGTTTTAATTCATGCCTCTTTCACAAGGCGTGCTATTCATTTGAGGGGATTCAAATAAATCGAGAAGAAAAGGGAGGTTACTTATTTATCCTGGACCCTGGTGATGACTTGCCAAAGTGACAATGGAGGTGAGGGATACTAAATGAATTCTGTTGTCCTATATACTATCAGTAGCTATCAACATAATTTGATTAGTGACCTGGTAACTATGAATGTGTGGGAAGTCTTCATTCAAGTCCATTGGGGCTCATGGGGCAGGAGTCCATGTTTCAGGGCTCAACCCCCTTCTATTGCAACCCAGCCTTCATGTCATGCATGCACTCAACCAAGGGACTGGGTGATTAATGACCGAGGCTCGTGGTGCCATTGACAACTTCTGGTGACTCTACACAAAAGCCATCACCCTTGTCACATTAGCACCAGTCTGGGAACATTTGGCTGGATGCTGCTGGCCTGCAACACAGGAAATCTGTTGAAGCCAGATGTATGAGTTCCAGCCTCAAGCTCAGCATCATCCTTGCAGCAGCCATTTTTTTTAAATTGTTATTTCACTTTTGTGTTGGCCTTTGCACCAAGTAAGAACCCTGATAATAACATCATCTGCTCAGCACGCATTTCCTGATTTCATTAGTGCACTACTTCCATCAATGTATGTCTCATTCGCCAGTTGTGTCTCTTGCTAATAATAATCCAGCATAATTAGAAAATGAAGAATGGGCCTGCCAGCTTTCCCAGCAGTGTTTTGTGAAAGTGGAAATTTTCCTCTTCTGCCAAAGTTTTTGTTTAAATGAAATGTCTGCATATTAAGGGAGATGAATAATTAGCAGCCTTAAAGGTTCTGGATATGTTCAAATTTCATCTGACTCCTGAAGAGCTTTAATTTGTAAGTCGCCCACAATTTTTGGTTTATGTGACAAGGGGAACGGTCTCGCAGGTGAAAATGTGGATATCATTCAGTGAAGGTACCTTTTTTTTATATATATTTCCCCGTTGTGAAATATTTGAGAACACATACCTACGCATACAGTCTATTTATTGAAGTTCCATCTTGTTTTCAGATATATCTGCCTTCAACAGGAAAGATGAAGTGTGAAATAATAAGCCCCATTGCTGTGTTCATCATCTACTGTATCCTGTTTTCACCATAGCTGTCACCTTTAAGAACTGCTGTTAATGACATCTGTGGCTGGGGTGCAACCTTTAGCACTTCAACCCAGTATGTCTCACTTCTGCAAGCCTGAGAACATGTGGGATGCCTTCAGACATTCCCTAGGTATTTTTCATTTTTAAGTTTTAACTCTGCTTTAAATGCATGCGCAAAGTTCAAATGGATGACAATTATGACTGACTTATGAATACACAGTAACAGACAATGGCACATGTTTCTAAGAAAAAAGCACTGTGTTACATGGCTATTAAGAAAAAAATGTATACCATATATTCATTCATTCGTTCAGTTTCAGTTTGTCCTTCAAAGCTATTGCATATTTTGACACGTATAGAAAGAACTCCACACTTTAAATTGCGACGTAACAGACGATCAAGTTCGATTGGGTCATCACCGGTGTAAGTCAAAAATGTGTTTGTAGAAGATGAGTAGAACATTAGTCAGAACGTTACACTTCACCCACTTTGTACTGCAGTTTGATGTAGGTTCGAGTATTCACACTCACTGAAGTGATTTTTTTTTCCTCAGTTATTAAAAACTTAATGATACATTTGTTCTTAGATACTGAGTTGGCTTCTTTAAATCACTTGTTACCTTGAATTCAGCTACTAATATCTAAAGTTTATGGCTAAAAAAATGTGTATTTGTCAAAACTTAAAATACAAATTACAATAAATATTTAAGACTGATTTGTACTTGAGTGAAAGTTAAAGAAACAAAAAAAAAAAAAAAAGTAAATTTTTAACTTTCGACTGTTTCTCTCCATAAACGTAACAAGTGTTTATCAAAAAGCAGTGGAGCAACCTTCTGCTTCTTTGAGTCAAGCTGATTTTGCACAATACTGATGTATTATTTTTTTAATCCCTCACAGATACTGTTTTTAATGTAAATAGTTGTTATAGAGTAAGTAATAATAAAGTGGGTAATAAACATGGTAAACCATAGTTAGTCATAGATTCCATAAGACAAGAATGACCAAGTGTTCCAAGTGTTGTGTGTGTGTGTGTGTGCTTCATAGTTTCTTCTGAATGTTATAGTCTTAGTGGTCCCATTTGTCAAACATTTATTATATTTCTACTGAGACATAACATCATGGTAATCTTGAGCATTTAAAAACCCAGTCCTGCCTGTAAGGTTTACATGACATAAAAGAAAGAAAAGCTCCAGGCTGTTTTGTTCACAGGACAGGACTTTTCTATTTTTGCACAGCACACTTGTATTCTTTTCTGTGATATTGGTCAGAACAAACGGATTACTAAACATCCCAAGAAATAAGTGGAAAGTTAGATATGGTTGCATTTGCCAGATGTTGGTTTAAGCTTCAGGACTGTAGTGTCTATAGACGCACACCACCCTGTTAACTTGAGCAGATCCTAAGCAGTGGCAAGCTGAGGATTACAGTGGCTTAGATCCTTTGACCACCCCCCCCCTCCTTACACACACACGCACGCACACACACATACACACGCACTCACTCACTCACTCACTCGTGTATCTCTTGATTGAAATGCATTTGGCAGACTTTTATTCAAAAACAAAAGATTTCCTCCTCATCCTTCATCCACCCCATGCCCTTTCCTCCTTTTTAGATTCTTAAATTCCTCTAAATGAAAAATGATTCTCTTTTTCTTGGTATTTTGTACAACAGACGTCCCATTTTGCTTCCCCCCTCAGTGGGGAGGAAATGAGTTGTAGGAGCAGATTCCTCTCACACAGAGATCTCAGTAATCGTGAGGCTGCGTGTCACCAGCACACCATAGTGACAGCAGCTTTTAATTAATCCCACCCCCTTGCCCTACCCATTGGTGGCTTCTCCCCTAACTTTTTTTTCCCCCTCATAACTTTCTGGGAGTTTGTCTGTTTCTTTGGATGGTGCTGTGGAGGGGATTCCTTTCACTGCAGTCTCTCAACCCACTCCAGTGTTCTGTGCATAACGTGTATAGTTACGGGATGACACTGCTGTCACTTTTCCACATTTCTGAAAGCGGCACATAGCCTGCCAACTGTGTTCACGTGTTTGAACCCTCCGATGGCAGCCTCGTCTCGTCTGTCTCAAAGAGTTTGGTGACTGTGAGTGAACAGTGAGAGTACACAACATCCACATGAAATTGTAATACTCTTTAGTGGTGGCTCGGCCACACTAGGTCAGCGACGTTACCCCTTTGCTGCACTGCAGTGATCTCATGTCAAGATGCTGGAGGCAAGCAAAATAATTGGGCCTTGAAGCGTCTGTGTTCCCCTTATGGTGCCTTGATGAATGGTGACATGTTGTATTTACAATCCTAAAAGGTGCTGACACTCCTGAATTCCTCACTACTTGGACAAATACCAAAACATTGCTACCCTTGAGCAAATGTCTGTCTTGAGGCAGGCTGAGGATGCAGAGTAGCTCCTGTCTAAGTGAATGAGCTACATGATGGACTTCTCTGGAGAGGTGGATTGAGCTCTCGCCTGAAGGTTAGACTGTCAAAGGGGTAATATCAGATCTGCTGAGGTGAGCGGAGTCCTTCAATGCTTAGTTTTAATCTTCAGAACACCACGGAAGCCAGAAACAAGACGGGGGGAGTCCAGACCTCTGCATGTAATTGGAATAATGTTATTATTCTTTTTCCCTACATTACAGTTATTGGATAAATTGGATTTCTACAGTGCTGTTTGAGAGTCGGCATGAAGTTTCCTGTCAGTACAGATTAAGTGATTATGCCAGGTTATTGCACTGTTTTTTTTCCTCTTCCCTATAAAGCACAATGAATACGGCAGCTGCAGATGAACACTGCGGAAACAGACCTTGGCTCACTATTCAGTATGACTTGGCTGTAGCAGGCATTAGGTTAGCAAAGTGGGCTAAACTTGCATGCGATTAGGCTGTCAACATCTGAAAATAATGAGCTGCAGACAGAGCGACATTGGCATGCAAATACTGTACTGACATTTAAAGCTGGCTTAACATAAATGAGAAAAGAAAATGGATCGAAGAGAGGCTTTGGTCTTCCACTGCAGAGCTGCAGTGCTGCTGGGGGTAATGCACAAGTTGGATTCCTCAGAACCTCAAGGAATTAAATAATTATTCCCTTGCATCAGACTCCATGGACAAATGGGACTGAGGGTCGATTAAGTTCTAAGGGGGACGTGGTGTTGATCTCATAAAGGGCATCAGGAGATATATGGCCTCTTACAAGATCATTTAAACCACTTAATGGAGGACAGGAATTAATGGGTGCCATAGAGCAGAGTCAATTATATGGATATTTTCATAACATATTGTGTATAATTCATAGTGTAATGGCACAGACACCAATCAGCCCCTTTGCTTTTTCATTTTTTTTTTGGGTCCAAGCCTGTTTTCAAATGACGTTATTGACTCTATTTTGAGGTGCAGAATAAGTCTCTGTCTTAGTACAGTGATATAGATGCACTGTCATTGTGTGGCATTGTGGGGTGGCATAGACTTGATGGCAGCAGCTCATGTTAATTTGTATTAATGTCAGATAATTTAGAGTTGCGATGGATGTATGTGCATGCTCTGTGCTCTCAGGCAAAAAATTGGATTCATTAAGAAGACGGAGGAGCTGGTTAGGTTTTTTGGCCCCGTGGTTTCAGGTCACTGAGTAATGTGAAGAGATGGAGAGGGTCCTGGCCCGGAGGATGGGGGTAGGCTGGTCAGAGATGGAGGAGAGAGGACAACACCCCCACACAGGAGCACATCCCTCACACTGACACGTCTCTAGCGAAACTGTTTTAGTCACCCGACACTTTGACCGCTAAAACACACCGCACTTGTTTCGGAGAGCGACAAAGTTATATGACAGTCTTGGAACATATGTGAAGGGGAGAGGTGATGTCTTTGTTTATTTTACCGCCGTACATATCAATCTGTGTGGCTGTCTCTATGTTAATTAGATGCGTGAACAATGTGCAGCCGTTCACATGAAAGCACAAATAATCATAAATTGGCCTACTCATATGTAGACAAAGCACACTAACGCATGCAGACGTTCACACGGGTGAGCACAAGCCTCTCACTGTCGGATATAATCAAGTATAACTGATGAAGATGGCCCGAAAATCCAAAACATCCTGTCCCTTTTGTTTAAAGCTTCATCTGTCAGTTTTCACCTCGAGTTGGACAATGGAAAATTATACACAGTCAAATGCGAGCCAAGAGGCCTTTGATTATTGTCATTCTGTAAAGAGCTCTCCTCAGTTTAAAGCAAAAACACTCACTTTACTGCTTTTAAACAAACCATGCAGGCAAGCAGGCTGGCAATAACTGCAACACAGTGCATGTCAGATTCATAGATATATTACATTCATTTTTACTTTTGTCTTATATTTCACTCACGTCTACACACACAGGCACATGTGCACATTTAACACGACAGCAAAACTGCAAACGTAGTGGGAGGCCCTGTGCTTTTTGGTTTGGTTTGGCTTGGTTTCTAACCTCAGCTCCACTCTGCATTTATAGGCCATTAAATCACAAGTCTGTTTGATGTGCAAGCTTTGTGCGATAGGACATGAGAGAAAGGGAAGAAAAAGCAGTCCCACTTTTTTTGGTTTTGAACACGTGGCTCTTACTTCAATAGTAGGTTTTCACAGATAAAGCAGGTTTTTAACAAAACTGAGGCATTTGTTGTCTGAGCAGTGGAACAAAACAATCGATGCGACTGTCTCTGAAGACACTATGATGCTATGACTGGGATTCAAAAATGGATTCATCTGAGGAAAAAAGTGTTTCACCAGATATAAAATGTATTCCACTAAAGAGTAGTAAACGCACCCATCTTTACTGGCCAACTAAAATGAAAAATGTTTGTTGTAGTCAGTGTTACTATAAATAAGCCACTGCCTATGTCTGGAGTTATATGACCATGTATCACTTGAATAGCAACTTAATAGTAAGCATCAGGTCAAAAAGTAATGTGCTGTGCCTGCAGGTTGTTTTATAGAATAAGTAGAGTAACTATAATGATCTTACACTGATCAAATACTTGGTGGCACATAATACAAAGTATGTAACACAGAAGTGTATAGAAACATCTTTTTTTTTCCTACTAAAAATGAAACCGTCCCAGGTGCCAGTTGATGCCGCTGTATTTATCTGCCAAACCCCAAAATTTACCAGCTTTTAGTTCTTGGCTGATGTTAATTTTAGACTGCTTACTATATGAATATGTGTAATTTTACCTTTTGTCAGCTTTACATTGGAAACTAATCCTGATTTATATATACTTGAGTCACAACCAAGCATTTTATATCACTTGAATCAATGTAATTTTTCTTGCTTCTCTAATATTAGAGGAGTGTTACAGCACTAGATTTTATGTTGCTGCTTCAGTTCTCAAAAAGTGTATGGGTTTTGCAGTCACCTGCTTATTAGATTTGTATGAAGTTACTAACATCTGACTGCAAAATGACAGTGTTGTAGATTTCTTCAGAGACAATGTAATTGTTTAAAATAAGACAAAAGTAGCTTGACACTTTTTTTTTAATCCAAAAGAGGAATACTATCAAAACAAAACATCGCTGTGCTTAGTGTTGCTTTAAATTGAATTATGACCCCTTTATCATGATACACATCCTCTCACCTGATTCCTTCTAGAGTCCTGTTTGATATGATGTTCTATGCCATACCTGCCTTAAATATCAAATTTAGTAGATGAACTAAAAAAGGCATTTTATATCAACTCTGTTTTTTTCCCTTTTATATCAGCAAAGTGTGTGTGCGTGTGTATATATATATATAAAAGAATACCCTGTAATTTCTGATTCCCCTAAGCAGAGCATTCTCATACTTTACAGGTACAGGGCACCTGATAACAAGCCTGTTTTTTTTTTTTTTCTTTAGCTCCGATATGCAACCATTTTTCACCTTTTGAGATCCTTGAACTGAGTCTGACCTGACCTCCCTGACCTCTAATCAGTCATAGGGTATGTGCTGTGCTTTTTTTGATCCTGCTAATGGTGCTGACGGAGAAGAACCATGCCCAGCCGCTGGCAATAGTGAGGTCATCCAGGGGTGCTTTGATAGCAGCATCTATAGGAATGCAAATGTGACCGGCTGCCTGACCACCACATTACAATAGGAATAACAGCAGCCTGGAGCAGACAGTGCAGCTGCCCCATTAGTTTTCATCTAGACAAATATAATTAGTTTCTGTATGTGTCACATTAGAGACAAATGCATGTGGCATCTTGAGTTGTTTAAAGACTTGTCTGACCCCAGTGAAAACAAAGTGATCAAGGAATTGTTTAAGAGGGCAGATAGGTTAAGGGTCATTAAGTGATAAGTGAGGTCATCCAGGGTCATCAGTAGTCTGGCTCATTAATTTTGCTTCATCTTTAGTCAGCTAAAATGTTCAGAGCTGATCTGTTTAATGTATTATTTTTCAGTGAAAGGCAAAACAATAGCAGCCTTCTTTAGTCATTTAGCTAAAATGTAATTTATCAGAGAAAGTGAGTTTGGGAATGGCTTTGCAACACTCAGTTTGAAAAGTGATCCGCCTATGTCATCCACTTTAAACCCATATGAGTAATGTACCTAAAAAAAACAAAAGTCCCGTGATGGGTTGGTTCTAAAGACATCACAGCATTTTTGTCAATACAATGTGAGAAATGAGTGTCTTTAGCTGAGTATATGTATATATCTATGCTCCGCTGAGTCAATGTTGCATGTTATTTTTCATCATTTGTTGCATTTCACTGTGAAATGGTGATATAAAGATCTTTTCAAACACAATGCAATTAACTAGAGATAAAAAGCCTCAGAGTTCTGCCTGGTTCTCTATCAAAGATCATTGCCATCATATTTCCCTTCAAGACCACTGACCAAAGTGTAACATCTTAATTTGGAAGATCTACTCACTTTGTTTCTATTCTTTTATTTTTTTTACCCTTACAGCTATTTATTTAAATGCCATGCAACTAAGAGCGTTCAGGCAAAGTACCAAAAAGGTACTGACAGTATGCATATGGAACTTTTTCAGTATTCTAAAAGTAGAGTGACTGTTTAGTTTAATTCCAGGTTAATGTGATGTATATTTAGTGTACAGGGCAGGGTTGGTGTATACTTAAGGTTTGGATCACTTGAGCAGCTTTTAGCAGCTCCCCTTACTGTAATTAAAGCTTTCACTGTGCTAAGAGCTTGTGGGTGTGTGAATGTGGGTATGTGATGTGTTTGTGATACATGCTGAATACGTATGCGCTTTTGTCTGAGAGTTTAGTCAATACTCAGGTCTACAGCGTGCAGTCTGTAACGCATCAACTTCAAGTCAGCTTTCACCGTTTTATTTTGTTGCATTTATTTAAAAGCCCTATAATGGATCATTTTACTCCTTTTGCATGTGGAACTGTTCATGGACTTTCGCACGAGTGAACTGCTACCATGTCATTAAGTGTGCAGCTGGGGGCCAGGAGCAGCGGATGCACTCTGTCCTCTGCAGGAACGGGCATCCCCAACAGGGTCTGCCTCTACCACCCTCCATATGGTGGCCCGTCATTAGTTTTCCGTTGCCCTGATGCCTGGTAGGTTCATCAAACCCTAGAGCCCAA
Organism: Siphamia roseigaster; assembly: GCA_029814505.1. Classification (NCBI taxonomy): domain Eukaryota; kingdom Metazoa; phylum Chordata; class Actinopteri; order Kurtiformes; family Apogonidae; genus Siphamia; species Siphamia roseigaster. The sequence continues at coordinate 16,830,492 of JAPTYR010000008.1, read as the reverse complement.
TCTCTCCAAAGCCTTAATTCTACTCTACTGTGATATTTCTCTCTCTGGCCAATCGGATAAGTCACACATGGCTTCACTGCACGAAAGAACAACAGCAGCCTCAAGCAGATGCTGCTCTACAGGCTGTATGCGGAGTGGAAAACTGGGTTTCAAGAACAGTATCCAAGCATTGTTAAAGAGTTCACCATGTCTTGGAAAGGGAAATGTGGTTTTAAGGCTATAAGCGAAGATGTCCGAGTTCATATGTCTGTGAAGGATGAAAGTGCATTAGGTTATTTTTTGTCACTCAGAATTTTTAGATTGCATGTCTTGGCATTTGAGTTATGAATGTATAAAACAGATCCCTGAAAGAATTCCCTGCGAGTCTGTACGGCGTTCACTTGAGCAGATTAAAAATGAATCTCTAAAAACAAATAAAAATAGTGGAATAATAGCACTTAGCACAATAGAAATAGTTTGAGTGGGTATTCATGGTGACAAAATGCAAAGATATTTTTATCCACTTTTATTCTGTAATATGACCAATATTTTTCATATTCAAGTGTGTATGAAAAAAAGTCACTTTTTTTTTATTAAAAAGCTAAATACAATAAGCATTGGATCAAGGCACATACAAGACTGGCCAAAGGGCATACAATGCACTTTGGTTTTCAATTGTAAAGAACAGTTAACTTCAAATTGTGGCAACATAATAATGTGTTCATTTGGAAAACAATACAAAATAATAATCATAACAAGGAGTTGCTGACACTGTGGTAATTCTAATAACAGCCAACGTGTCGTGTTTTTTTTGTTTTTTTGTCATTTTTTTTGGCCTGGTGTCTACAATGACGTATGGTACATGGTACTAAAGAATGCCGCCATTGTCGTTGGGCCATTGTTGGCTTGTACAAATAGAACTAGTGGGGGGTCCTCTGTGTCAGCCTGCCCAGTCTTCTTGTTTTGAGGAGCAAAGAGCTCCTTAAGGTCGGTGTGCTTTATATGTCCTGTGCTGCGGCCTACAATCCTATCAGAAACACAGAACCCTGCTCGGGTTGCTCTGCTCTATTTCTTCTTCTTGTAAATAGAAATAACCACACACTGAACAAAGCTCAGAGAAATAAAGCATGGCACCTCATCTTTAGTTATTTGTACTCCATACTAGGTGAATACCAGAATAAGACCCTTGGGCAGAAGTACATGGAGACCACTAACAGCTGCTCATTCCTTAAAAGGGCAGCATACCTACTTTGTGAATTAATTGATCAGCTGTGCCTTAGTTTATGTCACGTAATTTTTTTGCCTTTTTGTTTTTAGACAGCCACAAAATTAAAAGAATGACCTGTGCTTATACTACAAGGTTTTCTAAAGTCTGATTGTTCAACACAGCAATGAAAACCCACTTTCACAGTTGACAAGTCATATCTCAGTAGAACACAGAGTTTCTTTTAGTTGGTTGATAACCTTAAGCAAAGGAAATACAGTACAAATTACTACAAATCCCTAAAATATAGAATTGCAGTTTGTTACAATACCCACTGGTGGATCAGTGATGGCCTGCAACTGGAACGTTCTTCTTCTTCATAAAATGTCCTTAAATATAAATTATATGGCAAATGTACAGAACATTGCTTCCGTAGTCTTATATATCCAGTGTTGTGTAAAAGTCTTGCCACTCTGTTACAGTCATCCACTCACAATGAATGCTAATGTTAAATATCATGAATGGGAATGGTCCGAATCTGGTATGCCACTGTCTCTGTAGCTCCTGTTGTTAATACTGTTCTCACTATGTGGGCTTTTGTATAAACTCAGGCCATTAGGTGGGAAAATTGTGTGTATCACAAACTCCTCCTTGGACACAGGCAGGTGATTTATAGGTATCATCTGAAAGGAAGTCTCTCGGATTTCTAGAATGGAGTTGTCCTTCTTAGTGCCAGCCTCAGCATAGTCATCCTTTCTCCTACGGCCTTTGTTATAGGTGCAGTTCCTTGAAAAAAGTGAACCATTCCTGTGGACATACCAGCACACAAGTGCCAACATGATTATTGCCAAAAGAGCCACCGCTCCCCCGATGATGGCAGCCAAAGGCAAACTTGAATTTTTGTAAGGCTCTTTCTCCTGCTCTCTGTTTAAAGTAGTAGTCGGATTGTATGATCTTTGAGAACCAGTTTCTGTTTCTATGCAAACAGGGGTTTCATCTGACAGATAAATGTTGCTAGTCTCCATGGGAACCATGCATATCCTATAGGAAGACTCTGGTTCCAGGGCAGTGAGCAGGTACTCTGTCCTCTCCCCCTGAACAATGGTCTCAGTGATGGAACCAAAAGCGGGGCTGTGTCCCAGCTTTAGCCAGCTGAGCCTGAGGGCAGTCATTGGCTGAGACACCCTCCATGATATGTGTATTGTGTCTGCACTACTTGACTTCACACTGATGGTGATGATCTTTCTGCCTGAAGTAGTAGTGCTGTGGTAATTCTTACCAAAGTTAGGCCCTTTTATTACAGGTCTCTTTGTCACAAATGAGGGCCACTGGGGCTGCGAGGGCCGTGGGGTGTTTGAGACTGTGCTTGTCTCATATGTGGGGATGAGTTCTGAATCTGTGCAGTCAAACATGTCTGTGGTTAGGTCTTTAATTGCCATGCCTTTGACCTTATCTGGACCTTGGCACATGAAGCCACGCACATTCACCTTTGACGGCAGTGAGCGAAGCCAGTCACGCACCCATTTCATTTTGCAGGTGCACTGCCAAGGGTTGTTTCGGAGCAGAAGCTGTGTAAGATTATCCAGATCTTCAAATACGCCTTGTGGTAGGCTGCTCAGGTTGTTTCCAGACAGGTCAAGGCGATACAACTGCCTCAGGAAGGCAAAAGCCCCAGGTGGGACGCGATTAATGTGATTATCTTGTAACTGCAGCTTCTCCAAACTGGTGCCTGGCAAGTTGGCTGGCGGCGATGTCAGGGAGTTCCTCACGAGTGAGAGCTCAGTCAGGTTGATCAGATTGATGAAAGCCATCTCCCCAATCCCACGGTTGTTGAGCAGGTTGCCATCCAGGACTAGTCGCTTCAGGTTGATGAGATCTTGTAATGACTGCTCTGAGATGGAGGAGATGCGGTTGTCATCAAAGCGCAGCTCCTCAATGCTCATAGGTAGGCCTGCAGGGATGGTACTAAGGTGGTTCCTGGAAAGAAAAAGTAGTCTGAGGTGATTGCTGTCCCTGAAGGCCCCCTCTTCTATGCTGACTGCTGATACCGAGTTATCATCCAAGTGCAGCTCCTCAATATAAGGAATTTGGGCTAAAGAGGAATGGGTAATCATGCGAATGTTGTTCTCCTGAAGGTGTAACTCTTTGACTCCAAGTGGAAGATTTGTGGGAAACTCATCCAGATTGTTGCAATAAAGGTAGATCTTTTCCACATTCGACAGCCTACGAAGGTCTGTAGGAATGCCTGAACTCTTAATGCGATTGTTTTGCAGAAAAAGCACTGTAGCATCCTGGGGTAGACCAGTAGGAATGGAAGTCAGGCCACGGTCATTACAGTAGATGAAGGTCCCATCACAGCGGCAGGCTGAGGGACATGACGCGTAGGTCACCAGGGGGTTCACAAGACCCAGCAGCAGTCCAACCCTGATGAGGAAGAGGATAAAGGCCTTGCATTGACACACCATCTTGAAGCTGTGTTGTCTGGCAGTCTAATCACTCAAGAGCCCCTGGGGAGAAGACACAAGGGTACATTTAATGCACAAGACCTTTAAAGGAGAGCCAAATTCCTGTTCTCATAATTGCTGGGTGTTTGAAATGCTGCCTGCAGCACTTTCTAGATTAAATAACTGATGAAAGAATCAGAAGTTGTCCTATTAAATTGATATGCATTGATTATGAGCATTTTCAGACAGTGAAAATAACGGTTTTGTTTAATATGAATTGTATCAGAGCTTGGTAAATGTCACTCACTTGCAATTTCTAGGATTACAAGTTCAAAAGGTACCATGCATGAATAAACAGAGCTACTTTTTGTTAAGAAATGCTTCAATTTCTTAGTTCTGTGAACTAAATCTTTGTGCTTCTGCTTTTTAGCCGTGACTTGTGAAATGTAATAGCATTCCCTAGTTGTTTTACACATTTCTGTATCTCAAGGCTGCCTTTCATCGCTAGAGAGCACAAGGGTGAACAAAGTCAGGCTTTGTTGATGAAAAGCTATGGAACTGGCATAATCGTGAGTCCTGTTAGATCATTACCTATGTACTGGGCCATTCAAATTCTGAAATGCACCCTTTAGGCCTAAAAATTAATTCTCATGTTGGAAAAACCTTTGGTAAGACTTTGTCACTTTCAAGGAGGGCATGTTTTTAGAGGCAGGTGGTGCAGTTAAGTCTTTTATGGAAAAAGTACATTTGTGAACTTCATTTAGCCTCGCCTATCACTGTATTATTACTGTTAGTCATAACTGTGGTAGATTTACTTATGGAATCCTTACAATTTATTTTTAATGAAAAAAGTTCATCTTAATAATTCATAAAGTTGTGGTTCGTAACCTTGAAATTAACTAAATGCAAAGTCGAATGTGTCATTTGCTTGTCTACTGTTTTTCACTGTGGATGTGTAGTTCCCTTTTAATTAGCCACATACTAATGTAATTCTTTAATTATGCATTCCTGCCATGACCCCTTTTCCACCGTGCCTCATTAGAAATTGAGGTCTGGTCAGTGGAGTAGAAAGAATCAAAGCCATCTTCATTTGTCATACCTGATTTATGCAGTGTCGTAAATCCTTTTCCAGGCAACAAAACCCCAATCAAAATTTCCTCTTGATTTGCGCTTATCCTGCCTGAAGGAAAAGTTTGTCAGGGGGGTTTTCTGGCGATATCCTGACCTGGTCAATGTTTGCTGAGCTGATCCTTGTTTGGATGATGACCTCCTTTTTGTTGTCAAAGGCTCATGCTTTCAATGCCTTTACCATGGCAGATAAGCCTTTAGAAAAAGCATCCGCTCTCACTGACAAAGCATGCACTCTCAGGTATATTAAAAATCCAGATGGGTGTTGAAATTGTCAAGCCTAACAGCCATAACTGCAAATTAGATTTTTTTGGGTGTTGTAAAGTGATCCGTATGTAGAACAGAATGAGCTTTAGCATCGGCTCCTCTTTGTAATCAGGCCCAATGGGCATGATGAGGTGACACAAAGCTGGTCTGAGCCATGCCAATCCTCTGTGCTGCAGGCTCAATCCAGGCCTGTTCACTTGTGTACTCCAGGTCTTCAGGTAACCCAGAATCCTCTGCTCTCTTGTCGAGCCAGTATGCGCATTAATCCAGGGCTATGGTCCCTTTTCATAAAGCAGATAAGCAAAGTTCTCCCTGCCTCGAAGGAGCAAAACAGGGACAGTGTGCTTATCCTTGTGGACCCAGCCGTCCTCACACATCTGCAGTTTGATTCATCTTGTCCCCTCCTCACACCTGGGGTGGTGATCTGAAAAACAGCAGACACAAACATATTTAGTGCCCACATTAATGCTCGTTCTTAGAAGATGAGCATTTAATAATGAAACACAAAGAGATTGAAAATTAATGAAGATTAATACAAGAATGGAATATGTATTTAACAGCTTCAGTTTTTAGTTTTCGACATTTTAATGTATTTCAAGTGTTGAAATTGTTTTCACGTCAAAGAAATAATAACCATAAAGTAACAACAAATCCAAAGTGACTCAGATAAAGCTGTAGCAACAGCAGGGAAATGTTGTTGCGTAGGATATCTCTTAAATCATGAAGTCTTATTTAAAAATAACCTTGATTCTTTCTTCTAGGCAATTATTGTTCCTGCTGACCTTTAAAAGCCCGTTAACTCAAACAGTGCACATTTATTTTTCTATGGTGATACGTACTAATATCTGCATGTTTTGGAGACAACGGAGGGTGGAGCCCTTCTGCCCTTCCTTGTCCAGTTCGTTGTTTAGCTGAGGTTTTAGTTTTATAAAGGAAGTGGTCCTGTGATTCACAAATGCAGATCTGGGCTTCTTTCAGAGCATAGCTCGTCCAGATTCCATAGAGATGAACTTTAAATTGCTGAATGTTGACATTGTTGAAAAGCACTCCTGACAAATGAATTCCATTTAAATTTTGCATGGGGGGGGGGCAGCTTTTGCATCCATCCTTGTCACTCCCAGCTCCTCTCGATGACCCCTCTCCTCCCTCAGCCCGTCCTCTCTACATTCTGACTGTTGTTTTTGTTTGTTAAAATAGAACTTCCCTTGCCAAGGAAAATGTTGTGTTTCCTCTTTCCACAATAGCTTTGTGACCTTATACGTAACCATCCATATGGCCTGCTGGCAGCCACTGTGTGCTGTAAGACATGTAAAGGTAAATTAGGAACAAGGGGCCCAGCCATTTAACAGTTGTAGCCCATGACAAGGAGAAGATTAGGCAATTGAAAGGCTTGTAACTCAATTACAACTCCTGAGATGCTGTCTAATGGTAACACCCCTCCTTCCGTCTGTTCCATCTAAACACGGGCCCACAGTCCAATATTATATTAGTACTAGATTAGAGTCTGGGGAAAAGCACCAGATGTGACCTCTGCTATCTTCTGGAATAAAGGAGTCTAAGGGAAAAAAAAAATGGAATCTGTAATGGAAGTTTTAGAAAATGGTGGTATGATAGAGAGATATGTGCTGTCTGTTGGAATGAACTTTTAATGGAGCACTTAGTCAAGCTATTTCAATTTTAAATAGCTTCTTCACCTCAGTTTGAAAAGTTCTTCTTCCTCTTAGTATTTTTTATGTATGTAGTCTTGATTTAAACCTTGATTTTTTATTTTTTTTTGCATGACAAAAGAAAATAACTCTGGTCTACCGTCATACCACGAGAACATAGTAAGATTTATTTGTTCTAAAAATAGGGTATATGATTGTCAAATATTCATGCGATACTGTGAACATTTCCAGTTATTGTGCCTTTTTTTTTTTTTACCTGCTACAAGTATTGTTATTATTGTTGTTTAGATTTGAATAAAGTTGAACTAAAGGGTTGAAGAAAGTGGTTATTCATTAGTGAACACACTTAGTGGATTTTTTTTTTTTTAAATTGTAGGCTACATGATGTAAAGGTCTGCTTTGAAATAAGTGCACCATGATTACTTTTCAAGTGCCAGCTTAGATGCTTGGCTGTTTTTTCTTTTTCTTTTTTCCACGCTCATCAGATTTCAGGCGAGTGGCCCCTCTCCATTGTTTGTTTCAAGGCAAGCAAGTAGACCTTATAGCCCAGACAGAGTTGGTTGATATAAGCAAACTAAAAACTCCAATATTTTACCCCTGCACATTTCATAATGGTAATAAGATATACTTGATTAAATGTACCAACATGCTGTGTTCCGATGTACACAATCACTAGGGGCTAAGCTTTTTTTTTTTTTTAGTGATGGATGTCTTTCTCTATCGTTCTAATAAGCCCTACTGGCCGACTGGAGGTTTTTTTTTTTTTTTTTGCTCGGATAGTCGCAGTGGCTTCTGCTTCATTTAATTTGAACTGGCCAAGTTAAATTGAGCATCCTGGTAAAATTGTGTGTGTATACAGCTAGTTACCTTTCAGTAGAGAGCGTGGGAGGCTTACACAAAGCTGGACACTGATATCCATTGTGAGCTCAACATGCATAAATGCACATTAGTGTGCAATAACGGAGCCCAGGACATTGTGCCCTCTAGTTATACACTGCACAAGAAAGGCTTTGCAAAAAATTCAAACAGAAACAATTTCATGCTTGTCAAAACTATTGCAGATTATAATGACTTTTACTTCCTTAAAATACAGAATAATATTACATGGGGTATATTTAAGAGGAAGGAGCTGTAGAGCAGGTAGTAATGGCTGACTTTTAAATTATTCATGAGGCCTGAAATTAATTTTGAACCACGGCAGAGTTCTCCAGTGGGAAATCATCTTGTTTGTATCTGCTGTTGATTATTCACTATAATTCATTGTATAGTTTTTATACTACGATTGATTGTAAACATATTATTTGCAGGTTACAGTATTTTGTTGTTGATCAGGTTTGACTATTTGTCTTTCCTCGGTGTCCTGCATTTTTACTTAGCATTTATATTGACAAATGTAAAAAAAAAAAAAAAAAAAGTGTGATTCTTGAGAAAGCAAATGTGCTTATTTTAACTGAAAACACTTGAAGCCATGCTGAAGCAATACACGTCTTCAATTCTATTTTGTTCTATTAGTAATTTCTGTTTGTTGATTGTCTGTTTATTACTTTGTCAGTTCTACTGATTCACACATTATTCTGTTGTGTATCACAACACCAGGCAGTGAACTGCTGCGGTGCCATGACACAATAGAACATTCATAGTCACATCTCAATACACAGGGACACATGAACACAATTTGCAGCTGAAGAAAAAAAAAATGGGCAAAATCTCTGATAGCTTCACAGATTTGGTATGTGGCCTCCTGGCACTAGCTTTAGATAGGCTGAACAGATGATACTTTAGCAGGCCCATTAAGAGCACAGAGAGTCTGGGACAGACGGGGGTCTCTTTTGTAACAGACTGAAAGGAGAGATCTCTAGCAGCTGCAATGGTTTTCCCCACATGGGGGTGGTAGGCACTGCAAGATGAAATGTGTGTGTGTGTCTCTGTATGTGACAAGCAACACCAAAACATTGAATTCTCATGTTAAGCTTGCGTACAGGATCCTGTCTTGGCCAGGCCAGACTCCCATCTACTAAACAGGGATTTGTTAACCTCACTTTGGCATGGTTTTTCCTGAGTCATGTTGCCTGCAAAGGTCTTTTCCCCCCTGCAGTATTTATGGTTTACAGCCATGATCACACCTTTACTAACAAATCCTAAATTATGTGCTCCTTCACATTGAGAAATGACTGTATAAAGATGCATCTCAGTTGCCAAATAAATTCAGAAAATCAGTGATTTGCCCTCCTTAAAGGTGTAACGGCTTGTTATGACAACCAGACCACTTCTCATTCATATTTTATGCTTTACCCTTCAAGTCAAGAACCGAGTCTGTCTGTAGTGACCTGGTTATTAATAGTAGTTAATCTGAAATGTGAAAACTATTAATTGGGGACTTTTGCCTCAGGCAGTTATTAGTGAAGACGATCAAATCTTTCCTAGGGTCGTCCATGTTTAGACTATTTCTTTTACACGGCAAAGAGCCATCAAGCCACTGTTTAAAATGGACTGGGATCTTCTTCTATTTGGTGTTTTTACTGGTTCAGCCAGTTTACAGTATTACTCATTGTTGACGCCGGAGCGACCTTATTGTCACACGAAGATATAAGGCTGTGTTAAATTGGATTAACAACTATCCCTGCCTCACTGTTGCCTATAAGATATACAGCCTAAGAAGCGTTTACAGAAGAAATAAAGACATCCACTTTATTACATTGATCTAATGGGACAAATACCAGGCTTGTAAGGCCAGAATAAAACAATCGGAGGACTTTGATTCATCAGCACCCGTGCTTCGGCGTAGGACTCCAGAACTCGGTGTCCCTCGGTCATATATGAACAGGAGCTTTTTATCTTACTGCAAACCCTGCGTCTATTTGTGGATACTTGTTAATACGACAGTCCCCAATGAGAAACTGTTAATGCAACCGTATTGTATGTTTTTTGTTTTTTTTTTTGCATTAATGTGTCCGCTGATGGTGAGCCAACCGGTGCGTAAAAGGGAACTTGAATGCGTTTTTACGCTGGTGCGTTTAGGGGACCATCGTGACTGCGGCCCTGCAGAATAATGCCCCCATAACATAACGCAGTTCTCGGATGCATCTATTTAGAGACCAGCATAAATCTGCTCCGTTAATTTCAGTCGAGGATGAAAGGGAAAGGAATTTATCCGAGTATAGACGCATTTAGCGGAGTTTTTTTTCCCCCAGCTGCCCCTTCACGTTTCACTCCGCGGGATCTGCGCTGCAAATTTCAGACGCACACCGGGGAGTCTGCTCGGGCTGCGACGCACACACTCCTCCGAATCCCATCAAGTTTGCATATTTACATCCACCACTTTTAATTTCACCAATAGCATGGGAAACATCTTATAGGTCCCACATGCTAATTTAAGTGGATTTAAACCATGATAAAGGCGAAGATGCAGGATGGGAACCTGCAGAGTGTAGCGTTTTGCGACAAATGAATCCTAAAACACTAAGGATGTTTGAAATCATTTTTTTTTAAAGAAGCAGATTTGGTGTTCCGTGCCAGGATGCGCAGGATGAACAGGGACGCAGCAAGTTGCAGGCACGAAATGGATAGGAGATGACCAAATAGAGGAGTATAAGTCTGACCCCCCCCCCTCTGTCGCTTTTCAGTGCATACAGCCCCCACTGTGTGAAGTAAAAGACCAAAAAAGAAAGGAAAAAAAAAAACCTTGCGGATGATGGGAGAAAAGTGCACATACGCGTTGCCTAAAGCGTTACCGACGGAACCAACCGACCAATATGTTCTGTCTCGGCCAGGGGGGGAGAAAGAAGGCAACTAATTTCATACAAGCAACCCCTGACAATTCTGTGCAACTTTGAATTCCTCTTGAAGATCCAAAAAATTGGGGGGGAAAAAATGATGCATTTCCAATAGCACCGTAGCAGCAAAAAACAGACTTACCTCTATAATCAACCCAAAAAAAAAAATAAATGGAAAGTAACAGGTATCCTCTTAAACCGGGAAAAATATAATCCAATCCAGGCTATGAGGATTTAAAGTGAGATCCAAAAAAAGGCTTCTTTCACACACAAGGCGAGAGCTATTTGGAGTTTTTTCCCCTCTCTCTCTCTTTCTCTCTCTCTGTCTGTCTGTCTGTCTCTCTCTCTCTCTCTCTCTAGCAGTGTTTATCGGTGTCCCCCCTCACACACATACACAATCTGTAGGCTGTGGAAGGACATAGGTGCACGGGTAGATCTCAGTACAAATGTGGAGTTGTGTTTGCCTCTAGCTTTGCTTCAATAGACCACTGATGTCATCTGGGGGAGGGGCTTCTGTCTCTCCCTCCCTCTGCTTCTCTCTCTCTCTTCTCTCTCTCTCTCTCTGCTTCCCTCCTATTTGTTGGATCCATGGCAAAGATGTAGTGTTGGAGAGATGCACTAGAGGGAGTGGAGGAAAGGAGAAAGGCATTCACATCCTTGTCAGATTGGAACATTTTAGAGGAGCAGGCGATCATGTGTTGGAAGGCAGCTCTCACCTCCAGAAATGAGCAAGAGGAAAAGGTTTACATGCGCATCATGTGTGCCTGCTGCTGAGAATGAAACTGTCTGAGTTGTTGCAATAAAAAAAAAAAAAAAAAATTGGTCTGATATTTTGTCAATCTTAGTTTAGTTGTGTTTATATGAATATGCATATTTGTACGAGGTGTGTTTTTGCCATCAGGGTTTGTTTTTGTGTGTGTTCTTTTGTGTTTGTGTGTGTTCTTTCTTTTGTGTAATTTAAAAAAATAAAATCTTAGTCCAAATAAGTAAATTAAATATTGTTGTTGGGTTAATTTTAACACACAGGTGTTTGTTTACCTGCCGGACTAGTTTCAGGTACTTCCTGTCGTCAGAAGCATCACATGATGTTGTTGGACCTGTCTTAAAGGCTGTTTGAGGATTGGCCAGACACACTGCACCTGTATGTTAAAAATAACCTAACTACAATAGTTATCTTTGGAAGACAGTCTGAACATTTACAAGGAAGTAAATTAAATGCAGCACCCATACTATAAATAAATTAAAAAAAAACTGAAATTCTGTTACGAAAATAGGCGTGCTTTAAAGAAAAACTGAAGCATAAAATAAATTAAGGAATGTTGTCAGAGTAAACTACAATAATGTCTTAAAAGAAATTAGGAAAAAAAGTTTCGTGTGCATTTGTCGCTGTATATACATATTAAACATACTACAGATCTGAATCTTCTGTTTTCTGATGAGTTGATTTGATGACAGTACAACTTTCAACCATTTCTAGTAACTCAGTGTATTGCAACTTCATTTTTTCCCATTTATGCACTTGGCTCCTTTTTTAATTAAGCAACTGTTAATACAAGTAGCTTGGTAAATCTCTAAAATCCGACCACAGCAGTTAGGATATAAACATCTGCATCTTTACAACACCAGTGTCAGTGACCCACCATAGTATATGTCAACAAACAAAAACAAATCACAAATCCGTCTGTAGTGCATTAAAAGTAAGCAGATGAATGTCATCCATTCATATACCGTATGTGTTGGTCCAGAATGGACATGTGAGTCTGTCTAACATATACTGACCCCCCCCCCCCGTGCTGTCTGTTTGACCCTCTTTTTGTGTTTAAATGAGAGCAAACGGTAGGTTTTGTCCCTTTGAGGCTAAAAAAGCAGCAGTGAGTCACCCTGTTAGTCAAATGGTTGTGCGGTAGAGCTGACCTAGCCAACACACTCTCCTGCCCTGCGTCATATTCAGTATCTCCCCTCTGGCTACCTGACGAGGCTGACACCACAGCCCTGAGAATCGAGCTGCAACGGAGCAACTCTGTTCATCAGCTTCATGTCAATGCCAGTGGGATAGTGATCTGTGTGACACTTGTTAATACAGAGACTCCCTTTACATGTCACTCATTAATGCTAATATGACTTTGTGTTAATTACATCAAGCCTTTTATGCAATTCAGTTGTGAAAGCCCAAAGGGTCTGTATTCACTTTCATGAAGCAAACAATTTTATTTTTTTTTAAAGAAAGGTGTTATACCAAAATAACTAGCTGGGAGACTTCAGGCTTTCTGCTTGTTGAGAGAGAGCACCTGCCTGCTACAATTAATAAAAAAACAAACCTGACAAACAAAAAGAACTAAATATTTCAGCAAATTAGCATTAGAGACCTAATGCTTTACTCTGACAATAGATGAATGGGGAAGCAGTACTTTGCAAAACTCTACAGATCTCCATAGGTTTCAGCCACACAATATTATAGCTTGTTCTCAATGAGAAAATGCTATTCAAGTTATTCACAGCAACACAACTCATTTAAAATCTCCTCTACCATCTCTTTCTTCCATTCCGACCATTGTTTCCTCATGAACTGATGTAGACCTTTACTCCTGGCAATTGTCATGGCCTCATTAGGATGGTTTGTACCAGACAAGTGACTGTACAAGTGTCTGACCAGTGTTGACAATTCATGCTTGGCTATTTTGCCTGGACAAGGGAATGTGTTCCAACTTCGGCCTCATCAACACATCAGCGCACAGTTAATTCATGATTGCCATCTTAACTGGAGTGCCTAACTGAACAGACACTTAAGCTTGGAGCATCTGCCTAAACTACTGAGGCCTCGAGTTCAGTTTTTTAGATTTGTTTGCTTTCCAGCTGGAGTGGCTCTCACTTTTGTTCAAAACACAATGTTTTTTTTTTTTGTTTTTTTTTTTTTTCCCATTTTAGAAAAATACATTGTTTGCCTGTATGCTGTCATTTGGTGGCAAACTTCTCACAAAGGCTTAATGTTTTGTAATGGGCTTAATTATCTTATCATATTGATCCAGGTGTTATGTGTCAAGGGCTGCGAGGTGAGAAGAGGTCAGTCTCCGACATCCTGGCTTGATCCTTGTCTTCCCTCCAGGGTGACACGGTCGTGGAACCTGTGCCTGACCTCACCATGGCTTCCTTTCCTAAATCGACTGCAGACACATCTGTCAGCGGCTGCTGATTGACCCTCTCTCAGACATACAAAGAGCCCCACTGGAGGACGAGGGTGTTGGGTTTCCGTTATCTCAGGACCTGGGAGAATCTATAGCCCAGTTCATTTTTTGTTCAAAAGGATGGGTACTTGTTCTCCCAAGGATCCAATCTACTCTGTCTGGTCAATTTCACAGTGTTTATACAACAGACAGGCTGTTTTCAACCCTGTTGTGCATGTTTGCAAAGGGGAATGGCATAGCTAAATATATTAAGACATATTAAGCTAAGTGCTGGCTGAAGTGCCTTTTGGCTCTGGTGTCAACAAAACAAGTGTGTGCTTGGTCTTTTTTATCAGTCTGTCTTGAGCGCAGTTTTTTCTTCCGTGATGGACATTCGACCAGATAATTGATTTACTTTTTGCTCTTGTTGTAGTCAATAGATAGGGCTGGCAGTTGGCTGACTGTGGTGTCCTACTTTTTAGACTGTCTGCCAAAACACACAACCCTGGTCCAGTCGATGCTGTGTAAGCTAGGTGTTATGGATATTATTTTATCTCCCTCAATTTTTCATTTATCTGTCACTTAAGCTTAGTGTGTGTTCACTGAGAAGCTTGTGTGAAATACAATAGGCCCCAAAACTGCTCAGGGGCTCACAAGGGAAAAATGGAGACTGATTTCCCTTCATGTCTCCTTCCGTGCTCTGACTGGAATTCATTATTGATAGACTTTCCGTGTTCTTAACCAATGCCAAATTAAGGGGAACATGTAAAAGGCTGCTGCCAAAACCCCCGCTTTGTTTTTCATTTACCTTCTCCTTTATTTGCATATTCATCCTCTACAGGCAATCAGCAGTGATCTTTGCTGTGGGCCTTTCATCTCCTCGCTGCCATCCTGACAGGCAGCTTTTCAGTATCACAACAGTTTAACTAGGATTTGTGGATGAGAGGTTCTGTTGGCTATGCTCGAGAATTCACATTTTTGATTAGCAGAGGATGTAATGTTTTTGACAGGGATAAAAAGAGGTTTTATAGAAAAAAAAAAATGAATGGGTAAATATGTAGACGGATGTTGGATTGCATTACTGTGGGTTTATATAAATGTAAATGTAGACATCATGGTGCTGCGCAATATGGTTGTCAAGGAAAGTTTTGACTGAAGGAGCTATTTGGATCTCTTTTCATATGAATGCGGATCCAAAAGACATGAAACACAGCCACATCATGGCATGATTGCTGTACTAGTCTTTTCTAATGCAGATCCCAGATGTTGAGGAACAGGCTGACCCCATCATCTTTCAAGACTGCGATGCTGCCTAGAAAAAGAAAAGAACCTGTAACAACAGAAACTAAAGGGGCCGACATCCTGCTGCCTAGGAAAGCCCAGGGGCCTCAGTCGGTAGTCATTTGAGCCATGTGTTTGTAGAAGAATGACAAGCCATGCAAATAGCCCTATCGGCTGTTTCTTCCTCTCATCTTTTGTGTTCTTTAGATGTTTTTGTGGTTGCTGTTATGTTGTCTGCGGAGACAGAGAAGGTCGGGGATGAGCGGATTCCATGAAATGGGTGGGGGGGTAAGAGCTGACTTGTCAACCTCAGGACCTCCTATAGGGTAATGACTCTCGACACAATGCTCTGTGATCAGATTAGATGGAACACTCTCTCCCTCTGCACTAATCAGCACAATAAAAGGAGGTAAAAGAATTACCATACAGTGTTTTCACAGTCCAGTATACATCTCTAAAATGGCTAATTGAAGCCCTTCTCTCTTGCTTTTTAACTAGTAACCATTTCTGTATTTAATCTGTAATTAGCCAATTTAGCATCTTTTCTCCAGTCTTAGCTAAATGCAGGCATTTATCTTTACAATGGACTCTGTATGCCTGTGTAAGCACCCACAGAAACTTAAGACAAACATATCTTTTTGATGTTCAACCCGGCAGCACATTCCTACAGTTTGTGTGTGAAGTGCTTTAGTCTTTTGAGATTAGGTGTGTGAGTGTCTTATGAAAAGGTCAGACAAGGTTTAGAGGAAGTCGGGGCTAATGTTATCAAGTGAAACAAACCAAGTCTTTGCTGCTCTGGATAAGATAAGATAGATTGTACAAGACCTCAAGGTCCATAATGGTCCTGATGATTGGAACAAATACAGGAAGTGAGGATGTTAGGCAACTACATTTTGGTTAAAGTAAAGAGGGCCTACGAAAAAGGGAGGTCTCATCACACAGAGCTGCCATCATTGTGATCAAAGTGTTCACTTATCTGTGCCAAACACTAACTCTGACGGTTTCCTCTATGATCTGAATGACTTTGTTTACTCTCATGAGTTGTATCTAAAAATTACCCTTTTTAATGATTTCTCAACTCACTGCTTTTTTAACACAAGAGATTGCTAACAAAGTACAAAAGAAACTAGTGACTTTTTTATATGTTTATATGCTTTTCACAAAGGTGGTGTCATCAAGTTGAAGTTGTTCAATTTCTGGCTTGAAATACATTCTCATTATCCAGTTCCACACACATTTGTGGTTGTCTAAGGTGAAACAGTTCCTTTTCATCATTATTTTGTCATCTACGGAAGGTAGATAGAAGTAGGTTGACATTTGCTTTGCTTTGTTGAGGTAAAAGTGTCTTCAGTTTAAGATGCTGTGAAAACCTGAGGAACTGCAGCCATCTAATTGGAATTAAATATCTCCAATGTGTTTTGAGGTAACACCTCTCATCATTCCAACAACAAGGAGGTGTCTGCACCTCTGTGTCTGACACTGGTGCTCTAGTACTTATCCTGCGTGACTTGGATATCAGATGTCTCAGTTCACTGCAGCCAGGAGCCATGTTCAAAGGAAGCCCTAAGAAAGTAGTGATGGTGAATAAAAGGAGTGGTTGAAATGAGGGGACGTTTAAGACCTAACTGAAAGAAGTGCTCATTGAGGGCCTCCCACCTATTAACACAAGACTGTAAGCTGCTTTTGGTAGAGCTGTGAGTGGCATATTTGACGTAGAAATAAAGGTAACTCGAGCAGATCCATTTTATACCCCCACTGCAATAAAGCAAAATATCTGGAGGAACTCCGTGTGTGTGTGTGTGTGTGTGTGTGTGTGTGTGTGTGTGTGTGTGTGTGTGTGTGTGTGTGTGTGTGTGTGTGTGTGTAGGCGCTTTTCCACTGTAGGAATCTTTTTGTAGTTCTTAGAATGTTTTTTGCCCCTACTCACAGGCAGGGTCTTTTTTTTAAGGGGGGTGTTCTATGGGAACTATATGATGTAGGTGTTTGTCCGTGGTGCTCCTTCTTTCTTCCTCCAGGAAACCAAGTTGTATCACCTGCCGCTTGATTCTTTGTCTCCTGACTCTCTCTGTAACCTCCTCCATTCTTGACATTAGACGCTGTATTTGACCATCCACGATTAACATTACTGCGATGCAGAAAACAAGCCCTGTGGCCTCTTTGGTTTCCATTCTATCTTATAGTAGCGCTGTCCTACTTCCCTGTGTTTGTTGTTGAAGTTGACGCTTAAAGAATACATCACTGACGCAGCGTAACACTGGCCCCTCCCATGGTTCCTACTGGCCCGCAAACCAAAAGGCTCCCTAGGAGCTATATAGTTCTTAGAAACTATATTGCTCCTACAACTAAAGGCACTTTCCCACAGAGTAGTTATAGGAACTATATTTTTCTGAACATTTCAGTTTTCATTCCCATAGGGCAGTAGGGGACCATGGGATAGGTCCAGTGTGTTAACGTTTGACATATTCTTTAAAGCACCACATTCAACAACAAACACAGGAAGTAGAACACAGCGCTACTATAAGCTAGAATGGAGAATGAGGAGTCTACAGCGCTTATGTTATGGATTGTGGGAATGTTAATCGTGGATGGTCAAATACAGCGTCTAATGTCAAGAAATGGCAGTACTGCAAGATGCGGAAGTGCTGAAATAGGTGCAGTCTCGTCTGTACCAATCACCAAACACCTAGTTCCTATTGAACCAAAAAAAAGACCCTGCCTGCGAGTAGGAGTGAAAAAGGTTCCAGGTAGTTCCTGTGCTGTGGGAACACTGGGGAATAAAGGTTGCAGGAACTAAAAAGGTTCTAGGAACTACAAAAGTTTCTTACAGTGGGAAAGTGCCTTAAGTTCCTAGAACTGCTCTTTGGGAAAGCACCTTATGAGTCTATTTGTTTTGTCCAACTGAAAACCATGTTAATGGATCAATTCAAAGCATAATAATCCTGACAATATTATGAAATCAGAAAAGGTAATTTTAAGTTAAGATTTAGATCTGATAGGTCGGAATGACAAAGATACCACAAAGACTTTTCGACTGAAGTAATGGATGACATTTCTGGAACGGTCAGACAAAGGCTTTGATCCCTTTAGGTCAAACAGGTACAGGTTTGACAGCATAACAGAAGTCAATCATTGACCTGATTTAAATATGACAACTTGTCCGAACACAGGCATCCAGTATTTTTTGTATAACTTCTCAACACTTTGCATTAATTACCATGGAGAATTATCATTGTTTGTGAAGACAGGATCAGGTTTATATACACTAGACTTCTCATGTCTTTGAAGAGTTTCTGTGCAAACAAAAAGATGGAAGTGAAACAGGTTTTGTGTTTTTAAGGTGAGGGCTGTGGGCCCAGAAGCGGCATCCTTCTTGCATATCATAGCTTTGAAAAATATTCTCCAATTTCACCAATGGAAAAAAGACAAGGCTGTGACATTTCACAGGTCTGTAAGAACTCTTCACGCTGACCATCAAAGACCACCAGTGAAACATAGAGGAAATCAATCAGCAAATCACTGAAAGAGGAGATGGGTAGATGTGTTGAGTAAATAGTGGTCATGTTATTTTAACCAACATCAGTCACACAAGCAATAACAGAGTTGTGAATTTATATTCAGCGATAGGGAAAAACACTGGGGGCAGGATCTGCCAGACTTTGGCAGTTGCTGATGCCTTCACAGCGTTGGTGTAAAAACGGGTGTGATTTGAAATGGAAATGGTCCCTTTCTGTGGAGGGTGTTATTGGTGAACTTTCTTTCTGTTGATTGAATTGTAGCCGTCTGCATCAAGTTTCTGCATAATGGTGCAATAGGCTCTCAAAAATGTATTCTCCTCTTGGTAAAGGTCAGTGTTAGTGTGTAAAATGCCAGCATTTCCTGTTTGAAAATATCCATCAGTGACTGCATAATTTTTCCAAATGCGGGTCTTCCCAAATCCATTCAAGCCGTTTCAATTTGCATTTTCACGTCTTTTCTATGATCACATGTATTTCTTATACTATGTGCACACTTTTTGTATATTCTTATATAGTGGCTGAAGTTGTTTGTAGCTATTTTTATGTCCTTTCTGGATTATCAAATCAAAAACAGGTTGGATTACTGGGGCATTAACTGTTCTCTCATTTTACTTCTGCATTATTTTACACATAATTCTTTTTTCTCTTATCCATAACTTTCTCTCTACTGCTCCAGTGACCCAATTTCTCCTCTGTGATCATTAAAATTTCATTATCATCATCAGCAGCAGTATTTCTGTTCATGCATATCACCTGAGTATCTGCCATGGGAAAAGTGAAATTTCAATAGCTGCATGCATCACATAGATTGATTTAACAACCAGTTTTGCATTACTGGTTTGGATCTGTAACTCCTTAACGTAGTTTGCAAAACTTCAGCCAAAATCCTGCCAAATACATTCAAGTTTAGTTTGTACTCCAGCAATACCCACCCCCAGCTCTCTCAGGATAGGGAAACCCCAGAGGAGGCTCCATTTAACCCCAAAGGATTAGTACTCATGCCTACTTTAGCATTAGTAAAAGGGAAAACGTCTCAGCACATTGACTCAATAGGGATTCAGGCCTGCTCTACTGGCTTCCCACACAAAAACGGACAAAGGGGAAAAAAGTGAAGCTTCAGCTCTGACTTGAATGGAACTAGATGTTTGCCCAGGCTGCTTTACCATTTGCCCTTCTGCTGCCTTCACAGTACATTACCAGACTAAAAATATAAGTCTGTAATCTCAACAGTAAATGCAAAGTGAAAACCTAAAGCTATGTACATTTTGTTCCTTTACTAAAAGTGTAAGGAACAGTTTTCATTGTATGTTTTGTTTCTACCAGTATAGTATGGACAGTTTCCTTGTTCACTAGTGTGTTTGGACAATGTTTACCCCAAGTCTTCTTTAATCCTTGATGCTGAGCTCTAGAGTAGAGAGGAAAAAAATAGCCTGATGGTGTTTTTAAGCTTTTTTTGTCTGTCTCTCACAATTTTTCTTTCTCTCTCTGCCTCATAATTCCTATTCTCCTCATGTATCCTTACACTAAAACAGGAGTGTAGCTGTCCCTTTATGGAGTATCTCTGCCTTGTCTGTGTTTGTGGAGAGGGGCATTGTGAACAGACTGTCAGGGGCAGTGTTGGGGGGTGTGGCCTCTCTCACTGGGGTCCTTGCAAACTCAGAGCGCTGATTGTTGACTTTAGTCCTCAGTTGACATTCCCTTGTGTTTGTCTAGGCTTTCATCACGGCTCCGTTCAAACAAGCGCCAGCAACTGATAAAACACATGCTCTCACTGGCTCATAGTGCATCTCGCACACACTCACACTGTGACACATGGACAAATTTCAATTTGGCTTCATAGCAACAGGTGAAGACCCAAAATGGAGTCATGCCATTAGCAGCTGTATAGTACATTTCCAGGACAGGTTGTATAAAATGACTTTAACTGCACTGACAGCTGAAGATAATGTGTCATATAACAGTAGCTAGATATTTCTGCATGTCAGGAATACTGGAATAAAGAATTAGAGGAATGGTTTTGTCTTTCCCTCTGAGTGAGGGTGAAAACAGCTGTGTTTTTACTTTTGGCGGCTCACTCTGCTCTGTACACTTTTGTGTTGGAACTGAAGAGTTTGAAGCAACCAACAGGCGTTATCCTGCCAGTCAAGCAGTATTGAGTGTATTCTCTTGATGTGAATTGTAATTTACTCTCGTGGATAGCTTCCAGGCCCGCCAAATTTCACGCCTGCACTGGCACCTCAAAGGTGCAGCAGGAGGAGCAGAACATTGCAGGGTGTCGAATCGGTAGCACCAGGGGTGTGGGCTGACAGTGATGTCACAGCCACAGAAAGGGAGAGTGTGATCCTCCTCGTGTAGTTGCGACTTGGAGATGCGAGGGTTTCACAAACCAGGTGCAACCCACACCTGCATGCATTTTTTCCACCTTGCTTAATTAGAGTTCAGTATCCTACTAATAAATATTCTCACTCATGTCTCACTCATGTGTATGTGCACATGGGTGGGAGCCAATGGGCTCAATTGGGAATTATTGAGCATTCCCTGGAGAAGGACTCCGTTTCCTCCTTTCTGTTTATCCACATGAGCATATCTATTTCCAGCCTAGATGTACAGGCTCAGTAGTACATTACCAAGTTCTGATAGGACTGTGTGACAGGACAATAAATTGAGGCAAACATGTGCATATTTCATATTATTCACTATCATTAATTTTTCAGTTGTAAATCAGACACTTATGAACATTCCTTATCATTTGATACCAAACAGGTTATTAGAGGAGTTGGTTTTTAAAACATTGCCTGTTTCATGATTTATGTGATGAGAAATCTGATGTGGCTCAGAAAACCTAACTTTTTTTTTTTTTTTTTTTACACCATCTACTCTGTAATCACATCAAACAGTAAAACTACAGTCTATGGATGAGAAAGATTAGAAAGTACAGTTAAACACTAAAAATAAATTTGAACATTCTGGTGATATTGCACTGTTGTATATACCAACATTAGTGCTTGTTTCTTCTTTGATATATATTTCTTGTTAAATCCCACAGCTCAGTTAGACTTTACTGGGTTAGTGATTAATAGTCGATGTAAGTGTGTAATAGTTGCGTAGCTTGACTGCTTTCACTGTTTGCCGTGCCAGCAGGAGGTTCTTATTGTTGTGGAAGTGCAGAGAGATGGTTCTTTTCTGTCACTGGATCTGTCAGCGGGTTGGCGGAGATCAGTCACATCTCAGTCTGATCTGAGGTAGAATGTGTCAGTGGTAATAGAGGAGTTTTCATTTTCCCTTTACTGTATTGTAGCAATGCTCTGTGTGATGTGCAGTCATCTGCTGGGTTATAATTGGGGCTAAGGCTGCTGAACCCCTGCCTACTCCTGCAGAATGCTGTGACATGGAAAACTTCATAGAGGCTCTGGTGTGATTTTTCTCATAGGCTGACAGACATTTGCAGCTTCTCTCATATCTTGCTGTCAGTTTACCTCAGCCACCCTTTATATGTCGTTTTTGTTATTGTGAGCCTTGTGTTTGACAGTAGGGATACAGATGTCAAACATCAGTTTATACCATGTAAGGTCAGATGGGTACTCCGTGAGCTTCAACCAAGAAAAAGTTTTGAGGCAGTGACTCCTCTACTCAAGTTGAGAAGCCCCGATATAAGGTTGTAAAGGCAAAGAAGTCCTTTTATTACTTTGATGCAAGCAGCCTGCCCCTACATCCTGAACCTCTGATTGCTGCCACTTCCACCCACATCACATGGTCAGCTGACCTTGCCCCTCCATGTTGAACAAACTCTCTGTCTTTGTTCATTCAGGCTGGTTTCCATGGTGACCAGCCTGAGTTACCACCTACAACACAGACATGTAGCCCCAGAAGCTGGCCCAGCAGGTCTATGGATTGTACATTATCTTGGGGACATGGTATTTACTCCCGCAGGATGGAATACATTAAAGCCTTTAGCTCAATTTAACAGTATCGGACACTTTGAGATCTCATTGTGCTTTTGGTTGTTGTCTGGAAGCTAGCCAGTGCGGTCAGTTGTGCTGTAAGAAAACTAGTTGTGTTTATGGATCGCCCAGTGGCCAGTTATAAAGCTTTTTATTTAGAAATGTATCTACTTCTCGTTCAGTCAGGATTTTTTTGGTCATTAGAAAAGAAGAGGACGACACAGGTCACAGTATGATTTCCACACTGCTCATCCACTCACCCATCTCCAATGAGCTGTATCAGACATATCAGAACACAGCAGTTGGGATTTTAATAGGAAGACTACACTGACCACAAGGTTAAATACACACATTAGAGAGAGACACTTGAAGGTTTTTTTTTTAACCTTTGCTGTAGCACTCCAACATTAGAAATTAATCAGTTTATTAAACCGTAAAATGAGCCTGTTTCAAGTTGTAGGGAAGATGCAAAGAAGCAGCAGTTTGTTTTTCCCTTGCTGTGAGAGATGCTGTAATTGTTTTCTACTTCTACCGCTGCCATTTGCATTGAATAAAAAAAAGTACATGAATGGAAAATACACTCCCAACGAAATCTAAATGATTAAAGGAATAAGTCTTTGGTGATCCCAAACCGTTTGTCATAGATGGATATTCTTTTCAGAGCTGACAAAAATCGGCAGTGTGCTGACGTACACAAAATATTGACTTTTCCCCTTTAATTCTGAAAAGGCAGAATTCCTAATAAGATGCGTTTATGGATTAATCAATAGGAATGTTGTCTTATAACTTTACCTATAGCTGTCTGTATCCTGGTTTAAAAAAACAGAAAAGACTTTATTTATTTATTTATTTATTTTTTTGACTCCACCAAAGAACGGCAGTTATGTTTTTGCCGGCGTATGTCTGTCTGTCCATAACTCAAAAGGTTATGGACGGATTTGGCTGAAATTTTCAGGAAATGTTGATACTGGCACAGGAAACAAAGGACTATATTTTGGTGATCGGGGGGGGCATGTGTGTGTTTCATTCAGTTGTTTGGGATGGACCGGCACTCGCGGAAGTGAAAGTGAAGCCTGATGCTCATTTTTAGTGTGTGTGTGTGTGTGTGTGTGTGTGTGTGTGTGATCTGCCTTGGTGGAGTCTGTGCTCTGTAAGTGCTTTTCTAGTTGTGAAAGTATTCTACTGGCAGATGTTCCATTGCAAACAGTCTTTTTCTGTGTCACACATGTGGATGTGGACACAGAGGATGTGTTCACACATACTCTGAAAAAGGTCACCTTTTCAGTATTTGCTGACACCTTAAAATTTGTTGATATTCTCTTTGATATTATTCACCAGTAGAGTTGGGCGATATGACCTCAAATTAATATCACAATAAATTGGGCAGTTTTACCCGGATAACGATAAATGTACAATAAATGGGGCGTATTCGGCCGCACACGTTCAGTTCATTTGGGGTTTGGGGGGGTGTCGTGTGTTTCAGTCTGCAACTAGGTATGTGCTGTGTGTTTCAGTCTGCAACAGGGCACGCGCCGTGTGTGTCCGTCAGTTTCTGGCTTTCAATGCTATTATGGGGTAACCGGGCAGTGCAGTCTGTGCTGCCTCCTCCCGCAGAAGGGAAATTTTTTATGGTCATTTATCTTTTCTGTACCTTCTGAAGCTTCACTCGTTTTTCCTGATCTAATTATATCTGCATAGTCAGTCTAATACCACAGTGATAATTGTTTTGACATGTTCGGTGGCGAGCAGTGCCACGCCTAAACTTGTGTCCTTTTGCTCAACATTATCGTTGTGGAACCCAAAATATTTACAAACCACAGATGTCAAGTTTATTTTCGGAACAAATAAAAAAGGGATCAACTTGGACTCACGTTACTTGGTCAGCCGCTTCTTCATTTGAACAGTCAGTTATTTCCCCTTTGTCCATTTTCCTTCCCGCTCTGACTGGATGGGTGGAGTCACATGATTACAGATGCTCCACACAGACTTAAAAGGGGAATGAACATAGCAGACCAGCACACACAGTCAAAACAGACCAAAAAAAAAGACTTTAATCTTCTATTTTATTCAAATACCGAATTTACAGTTATGGGCAAAATGCCGACGGTTATTGTAGTAAATGTCGGTAAAGGTACATTTTTGGTTTATCGCCCAAGCTTATTCAACTGTAGATGTTTTTCTCTTTCTGACCAAAAATGCAGTTTTCTTTGGATTCATCCACTTTTACCGGGGAGGATCTTTGTTTCTGCTGCACACTGCATTTCAAAACATGTGGTAAAAATGGCAAATGAGATGCATATTGAATTACTATATGTCCGAAGACTCACTGTAAATCCTGTATATCATCAGCACAAACAACATAAGTTGATCAAACAATCAATTTTTAAAGTGCAATCCAGAATATCCACATGGGATATGCTGTTTACATGATAAATGTCAGTCAGAATATTGTCCTATTCAGATTAATATTGTCCATGTAAATGCATTCAGGGACACTGAAGATAAACTACTGTCACTTTTAAATGGTATTACAAACTCTAAAATCAGTCTTATTTGTGAAAGATAAAATTGCTGGAAAGACAACAATAGTAATTTTAGGCCAAATATATTGCATATATCAAGTATATTTATGGAATACATTAATGCTTCATTCAGGATCAGAACCTGGGTTGTTTCATTTTCAGTATACAGCAGTATTTGGTTTTTCTATTTCTGTTATTTTCTATTTTTAAAAGCAAATCAGATTTTGCAGTATATAATGAAGCCTAAACCTTGATACTTACTCCATGAATTGTTGAAAATATAGTAAATCAAACTCTGGGTTTTTGCTGATTTTCATGACGTGTTCCATGTGTAGCTTAAATCTCCTTAACAGGTATTTAATGTTCAGCAGTCTTAAATTTCATATTCTTCATTGTGCTGGTTGTCCTCTTTAATTCTTTGAGGTTTCACTTTAAAATTGCAGAGGAGACCGTTTTTCTCATTAGCTTGTCGGAGTTTGTGCAATACTAAACTAGGTGTTTATTCGTGGCACTTCTGCAGGTGTGTTCTTTGGCTTTGCAGCGGCCATGGCGAGATTGGCTGTGTGACTGTAATTACTAATTTAGCTAAAGTGCTGCGAAAACAAACAGAGCAGGAAAAGCTGGAATGATCCGAGGATGGGTCCCTCCAGCTGCCTCCAGCTCTAATCTGCTCAGGTAATTTTCCTCAAACCCATCGATTCCATGCAAGCGATTGAATTTCAATGCATCTGTGATGAGATGGTGAAAAAAAAAAGAAAAAACCAGGACAACAAACTCTAGCACTCAAATTAATTGGCAAGCAGATGCTTGGTCAGAGTGTCGGGTGATAAGTGCTTTGGTGAGCTTTAAGTGAAATCTTTATGTATGTCTAGGTTTATGTAGCGCTTTCGCCCATCTTTCATATGCACCTCATTTGCAGTTCCTCTTGCATACATTTACCAGCCCTTACATGTGGCTCACATAACTGCCTTTGCCTACAGCTATTATTTGATTGGTTATGTTTACATGATCTTTTTAAATTCAGAAATATTTATTCTAAGTCAAATAAAATAATGTGGAATTAAACCACTTCCTTCGCGTTTACATGGAAATGTTAATTCTGAATAAAGGTTTCCATTGGAAACGGGTGTATCCCGCTCTAGTTAGTTCGGCTTTAAGAGCTGGGGGTACAGAGGGTTCTGATTGGACAGAATGGCTGCTTAACATCTGGATTCCTATTGGAAGGAAATGATCATGTCCGTTCCTATTTTGCTTTTGTTTCAACGAGCAACATGGAAGGACAGATACTGTATGCAATTGTTGTATTCATTTTTGTAATAATTACAAAGCAGAAGCTTGACCAAATGAACATACTAATACCGGCAGTGCAGAATATTTGTGTCAACGCAAAATATGTGCATCATTGCAACAAGACCAGGAGCATGTTTAGAATGACTGGAATAATGTTAAATTGAACTTAACGGTTTACATGTCGGAGGAATTATCGAATTCGGAATTAAGAGTGGAATAAACCAGTGACTTTATTCGGAATTGAGTTTAATTTGGAATTGGGAATTTCAACTGGAATAAGGTGTTTATATTCAGAATTTAGATTCTGATGATCAATTTGTCATTGAGTGTTGGGTAACAAACTTGTGTGTTTTTAAGGCAATTATCTGAAAATCACAGTACACTATTAACACATTTGTAATACTGATCAAACATCAACGTATGACACCTTTAGTTTTTGCTTGTGACGGTTATTTTTTCATTTTCCAGTTACAGTAAGTAGTCTTTCTTGACTAGTAAACAACCATCACAGTCTGGTAAGAAATTGTGACCTTTTTGAGATGAGGTCTTTTCTATAAGTGGCTGTTTTATTAACCACCTACTTTGCAAGGGCGTGTAGAGAAAAGAGATGAGTGACTCAACTATATTTAATAATCTGTGTTGACTGAGCCTACCAGCTCTACATTGGACCTTTTTATTGAAATAGTTTGATTTCTTTGAAAGTAATATATATATAAATTAATAATGTATGTGTGTATTATTTATTTATTTTTTTTTAAGTTGAATCAATCAAAGCCTGGGCCACACTATA
>JAPTYR010000008.1:16769644-16784530 GCA_029814505.1 Siphamia roseigaster | reverse complement strand
TGGTAGATTATAGGGTTTCCCTCTTAATCTTTATCGGCCAATAAGTAACTGATTTATTAGCTTTTTTGCTGCTGAGTTTCTGTGTCTCTCTGTTCCTGTGTGCGCTGCCTTGGGAGTTAGAGAAAGAGTAAAGCCTGTTAATTCATTCTGCAGATGGCGTAGGGGGAGACGAGGTACAGTGGAAACATGGGTCAGTTGTAACACTTGTAATTGTTCCAGTCGGGAACAACTTTGGACTAACATAATCCACTCTGCACATGCTCAGTTTAGTCCTTATGCCACATGGGAAGTTGTAGCCACACGTCCACATTTGAGGGAATACATAATTTTATGGTCAGTAACATTTTTTTTCTGTAATTATTTTTGTGATTCCATAGTTTGCTTGTAGTTGGGCTCATTAAAGGCAGGTCTCACATTTTAAACAATTATTTACCAAATGACTTTTTATTTCACTACTTAAAAAATATTGACTCACATCTTTTTCATTACTCTGTTCTCCCCAGCATAAAAACTACCACATTTACAACCTGTCGTTCCAAGTGGGTCACATACTTGTCTGATATCAGAATATTATACAGCATTTGAAAGTTGTCGGTCATCTTAGTGAGATGAACACATTTATGCAAGTGTTAATTCACACGTCCACAATCACCGAATATAAGATTATTAGCATCCTGTGTAGATAAATTAATTTTTTCATATATCAGCCAATACATCGGATATCGGCTGATATATCAGATGTCAGCTTTTTTATCCTACAATGTCAGCATTGGCCCCAAAAATCCAATATCAGTTGGGCTCTATCATTTATACATTTTCCATTTGGAAAGATGATTTTTTTTAAAACAAGAGTCTTTGTTTGTGGCAAAGATAGCAGCTAAACGTGACAGGACTATACGTCCTGTCACACGCAATGCTTGCCACCAAAAGCAGCCACTACCTTAGCGCATTTTACCTTGATCTTAATCTTTGAGATTGAGTTGAAAAAGTAAGGCAAGAGGTGAAACATCATGTTGAAACTGCAGCAAAATCCTTAGGGACTTCCAAGTTTGTAGTCTATTCATGTATTTTCAGAGTGTGTGAATTCAACAGTTTTACATCAGTCTGTTTTTTTGACATGTAAAATCATTTTTTTTAAATGGAATGTCTTTATTGAATAGAAATATGTGCAATGATGGCATAATTCAAGCAGGATAGAAAAGCGACCTGACTATTGACGGTAATGTCATTTCTTTCCAAGTGTTTAAACCTGAAGGGGTTCAACCTGGGTTCTCTAGAATCAAAATACATGTTATTCCCACCTACATTTCTTTTTTTTCAGTTAAAGATGGGTATTTTCCATTATTTACTTTGCTGATTATGTGGATGTTTGTCAAAACAGAGTAAAATCAATTTTCATAACGTCAAAACAGAGAAAGCTGTAGAAAAAAAATACTTTTCCCCGCAAAATAAATAATTAACAGAACAAAAAACAAGTGTACAACCACGGCAGGCAGGCAGGCAGTCAGTCAGTCAGTCAATAGCATTTTACAACAACATGAAAGAAAACCAAAGTGCTTTACATCTAAAACATAAGTAAAATACAGAATTTAAAAATGTACAAGACAATAAAACAATAACATACAGATAAAGACACCAGTTTAGCCAAAAAGTGGCACTATGCAAACTACATGGATTTTCTCATTAAACAGTGTTGTAGATGAGGATTGCGTTTCCACATTCACTACAGTCATATCTGTTGTTGCTGGAAAGCTGAGAAACTGCATTTTACCAGAATTATAAGTTTTGATATAATTTTAGTGGTTCAGTAGTTAATGTACATTTTGGATCAACGGATGCTTTTGGCGCCTAGATTTTTTTTAAATTTTTATAGGTTAGTCATAAACTTATTGAAATCTCATCACCCTTTTTATCTTAAGTATTTAAATTTGTTACATTACATTGGGTGACAAAATAACCTTATATTCTCTTAATCTGAGTATCACAAAAAACTTTTACAGCTTGCCCTAATATCTACCTGGTATTTGATTTTGGCATACATATTATTTTACACTGGGAGCCTGTAGGATCTGCATCCTTATGAAGGCTCTTAAATCAGGGAAAGGAAATTCTAAAATATATAGTGGAGAAAATAAAGTCTGATTGGTGTTTGCCACCTTCCAGGTTTTCTTTGTGTCCAGTCTCAGAGTTGGTCTCGGTATGTGTGCCTCAAATACTTTCATCTTTTTCAGCATGTATAAAAGCCACATAAATTGGCTCTCCAGAAGTGACAGGCCCCTCACAATGTAACTAGTGTGGCGGCGTGATTTAGAGTTTGATTGGTGTTTTGGAAGTGCCACGGCGAAGCAGCTCTGTGTTCACCGCCCCACCTCCGATTGTAGAGGCCCTAACACAGGAACACTAAAGCTGACAGTCTCATGCAAAACGGGCCTGGTCAGGAAAGAGGAGTACCTCGGGGTTTGTTTCTCATTACTAGCCACAGTATTTGGCCGGCTCAGTCGAAAAGCAGATGTGAAATGTTGAGTAGCTGCTATTTGAGAAGGACACGTTGGACTGACAAATGCCTGTCATCTGCTGGTGCCGGGGCAGCCTCGCTTAAATTTTTCCTGGTGGGAGAGTAAGTTGCTCTCAAAGGAGTTTTTCTAAGCCGGCAGGAAACTCTAAAGTCACGCTGATGGTCAACGCATGAATTTTCACCACAATAGTTCATACATGTCAGTTTGATCAGCACGTCAATGGAGGACAATCTTGTGTCAATCTTGGCTTAGTATATAACCCCACGTTAAGATGTTCTCCAGTTACTGTGTGTTCAGATTTAGCAATGAAATAAAGAGCCTGGAGGCAAGCCAATTAACAGTTGCAATTAAGCATTACTGCAAAGTTCAGCAGGAGGACGGCAATATAATTTGGAGAGATATAACCATTGTCAATCTATTCTCCTTGTTAAGTACCCCCAAGGTAACCATTTCAGTCTTTCAGCTTGCGTCTGTCAATTATTTAGTTTGATGTGGCTGATTATGTGTCCCATTTTCCTGCGTTTGTTGGATAGCTTGCGTAGCTTCTAGCCACAGTTTGTGTCTGTTTTTGTATCATAGTGTTTTTCTCTTTCCAAGAGAAGTGCAGGTCATGTATTAAAACATGGTCTGAATGGTTAATGTTTTAACAGAACCTTTCTAACCTGTCAGAGCATATTAGAACCACTTACAGTCACCCTTTACATCTGTTGAACAATCCGCTGCTTAAATATCATTAAAATGTAATCAACGGTACAAGCTATTACTGGATAAATGCGACTCAGTCAGGATGTTTTAAACATGATTTAAGAAGACTGATGTGTAGTGTCAAATGAGTTGTTATCAATAGCTGAATTTATTTGTTTTTTTTGCCACACAAAGAACCGTGGAACACAGGAATTGCTCAGGTTTGTGGAAAAAACAAATGACTGCAAACACGAATGTTTTTTCCTTAATGTTCCAATTCAATGGGATATTCAAACTTAAAATTTATTTCATGATAAAGCCATGACATATAAAACTGCCCTTCTGATTTGTTAATTCTCATTGTATCAGTGGTGTTTTACAATTTCCTTGGCTGTTTGTTGTGAACACAGTAAATGATATCCTGGATGTCCTTTTTTGTTTTAACACAAGGACGTTTATTCAGGAGAGCAGGATTTAATCCACTGGGATTGTGTGTAAACGTATTTCTGTGAACAAAAGAGATGCTTGAAGATGCACTGATGTGAACAGATATAAGGAAACTCAAAGTCGGGCTGCTCAATTAATGAAATGTTAATCGTGATTACAATTTTGGCTCCAGACGATCTCAAAATTCATATAATTGGGGAAAAATGATTATTTGGTGTTTCCATTCTGCAGCCATTCTAGATTTAAACCCCCCCCTTTATTGAATGTTGTGGCAGTGTACTCAAATATGAGAAATTTTTATTTTGGACTAATTTACTCACGGATATCTATCTCACATTGTATTTTATTTGTTTCTTGTTTGGAAAAGATTGAGTGCAGTAAGACAGTTTATTTTTTTACAACTACATTACAAGATATTTCTATTCCATTTTTTTTTCCAAAAACAAAAAAAAAGTTCAATAAATGTTGTTCCAAATTCAAAGACATTATCGTGATTTCAATATTGACCAAAATAATTGTGATTATGATTTTTTTTTCCATAATCGAGCAGCCGTACCTCAAAGCAGTATTAGATTGTTGCTGGCCGACATTTCTACATATAACCATTCCCTTTGTCTTTTAGTGGCCAGAAGTGTGACAAACCTATGTATGTAAAAACCCTTCTTTTCTGTTCGTGTCATAGTATTTTTCAACTTCTATAGCTAACCGGGAAATAACAGTATTTATCACTGCACAGTTGTCTGTCTATTCTTATTTTTAGTCTTTAAGGGTTATTGAGATGGTAAAAAGTAACAACCCTCACAAATCTGACTTGCATTAAAAGTCGGTTGTTGAGCTGCACTATTTTTATTTTAATTTTCCAGCCTGGAATTGTAGCTTGTGATTCCAGCCAGGCATAATGGAAGGCATTCTCTTTGAGGTGCAAAACTGTTTTATTTCCACTACAAAGTATGGAGAATAAATAACCTTTGCAGAGAAAATGTCTCCATTATGATCAAACTATTACTGATGTTAATGTTAATAGAAGCATGATCTCTCATCCCACAAGGAGTAGCTGTAAGGCTTGTTTGCACATCAGTAGACTGGTCTGAGCCACCTTATTTAGATGACATAATGCATTCTTTCTACTCATTTTTAATTTGTAGCACGAAGTGAGCATAAAAGATACTGTAATAGTGAAGTAGGTACAGTAAGTAATACTGCAAGTTGTTTCAGTCTGTCTCTTGCATTCCAGGTAGATGAGTCTTTGTGACTCACTTCACACATCACGGCAACACTTTGCAGTGCTGTGATTAAATAGACACTGTTGGGAATGGATGCTCTTAAGTGCTTGAGTGCGTTTTGCTAAGGAAGTAAGATAACTTAAGATACATTTAGTGTTAAAAAGGACTATGCACTCATCCTTAATGCAATGTTGTGCACTTAAGCAATATATACACTGAGTCTACATTGGCCTGGCGAGTGAGGTGAAGACCCTTGATACCAGACTTTTATTTTCTGCAAAAAGTAGCAGCGTTGTGTAGAAACGATCCTTCCTTATGTAGCTGTGTATTGTACCTAGAGCTGTTTAGTTCTTAACCACACCACTGACCCTGATCATCAGTAAGGAAGATGTCATATCAACTCCACAAGGCTGACTCCTGAAGCGTATAAGTCAATAAGAGGCAGCTGATCCAGATTCTGCCATGGCTCCACAAAGGCACCGAGATGTATGAAGTTTACAAATGACCTGTCCATTCATGATGATAGTTCTGCATGTATAACACACTTAAAAAGATGCTGAGTGTCAGTGAAAGCATTGCATTGCATGTTGAAACGACTTTGAAAGAGCATTATTTACAATACACTCTATGATATGACTTAATGTAGCATTTGACTGTTTATTGAGCTAATATTATGAAATGCTAAAGCTACAGGAGCAGGGGAGAAACCTTTCCCTTTCTGTGTAAATCCAAAAACTAAATAGTGATATAGATGACTTTGACGTTGCATTCTACTGTGGAAAAGTGAAACTAACTTGAAAAAGTGAAACGGAATCTTAACGGCAATCAGTAATTAAACTTTGCTACCTTTCTAATGGTGTGTGTGATTGGCCAAATATTGTCATGAGGTAGCTTACCTTATTGCCTGTAAAGTATATTGAAAGGAAGTGGAGTTTGTCAGACCGCACTTAAAATACGCTGACTGGTAGTTTGCGTAAATAGGCAAAATAAAAACACAATCTTAAGAAGTGGAAATGTATATCTCCACTAATCTCTGTCGTCCTGTATAGTGAGTTCAGCATTATGTAGTGTTCTTCGACTGTATAGGAAAAAAAAAAGATACCCTGTGTAGTTGACTGAAATATCCAACAATGCAGTTTTGTTTTAGTAGATAATTACTGTCTTGCATTTTCCCAGCTGTGAGTTGTGACGCCAACTGTCATGTAACTGAAATATCTATTTACTGCTCACTGCATTTTGTTTATTATAAAGGGAGGATTAAATGAATGAAGTTGGTACTTAATGTGGGATCAAGTGGTGCTTAAGCCCTGTTCAGACAAAGATTCACATCAACATGAGCTGAAAACTTGCAACTACTTGTGAAGTGTCAGTCTGCCGGGTTCTGAGACACTGCCACTTCACATCAATACAACAGCAGGGTGTGGTTTTTTTGTTGGAAATAACAGTGACTCAACATTACTTGTTGTAGCTGCTCAATTTTCAGTTTTTTTTTCCTATCTTTGAAAAGGATTAGGCCTACTAGTATGTTAAAATATAAAAGAATAGTGATACTGAGTTACTAGGTATATATCTATTTCTGACGTTACCAAAACAGAAGGGCCGTGTATTATCTAGCCTATTCCTGGTAGATTTTCTAGATGACTTGGATTAGCTTTTAATAATCTGAGAAAACATGAAATAATAAGACAAGATTCCACCAGGGAATAGTTCATGATAACACTGCGCTTTGTGATAGCAGGTGAACTATAGCTATAAATACTGAGAAACGCAATATAGCACTGTTGGTAAACCAGCCACTGGGGATTTGATACACCCAGTGTCAGCCGGCAGCACCAGTCAGGTCTGCCCATCCAGTTTAGAAGGTTCAGTTCACACCTCAGCTGTTTGGTTACCTCTACTGCTTTGGTTTGATCTAAGCTAGACAAAAAGGAACCACTGGCAACCATTGGCATGAACCAAGAGGCAAAATACAGCTAAGGCTTTTGGTAAAATGACAGTTAAATTAACCAGTGAAATGAACTGGAAAACACTGGAAGATGGAGGGCATAATTTAATTAAGATTCTGAAAGATAAAGCAAAGTGAACTCCTGGTCTTGGTGCATGTCTACACTCTCCAGGTGCCTTTACATTTAATTCTCGCATGTGACAGAATGATACTGTGGGTGCTGTAACTGTATACTCTTGTGCCATTTAGTATGTGTATTTAAATTTCCGCTTGTATTATGCCACTGTCCTGTCCCGTAGGCATTTTTAAAACAAGATTTGAATTTGTTCCACATTTGCTGCAGATTTCTCAATAGGCTTTTCTCTTAAGTAGCACGTGTCTTGGTTTCTCTCCCCCAACTCTCCGAAAACAGTGTTAAATATACTGCAGATAATCAGTTGAGTAATGTTTTGTTTTGGGGTTTGTGGTTTTTCACAATCTGCAGGCATTTGTTTGTTGGGATAACCAGGGTGCAATTGTGATTAAAATAGTGGGAATGGATCGAAACGTTCCATCTAATGAACCTCCGCTGGCCCTCGGTGCACCATGCTTTCAGAGCCCATGCAGTGAGTGTTTCTCATTCATGTTAATAGGCTGCAGCGTTGCTATTGCGAAGAATTATTAAGCAACTCTTGAATCATTAGGAAGTTGCCATCTATGTCTAACTTTGCTGGCATTGACTTTTCCTTGGTGTCAACTTCGTAAGGAACACAAACTCTCGCTTTGCAGAGCCCACCTACAGCTTTTTTTTTTTTTTTTTTCTTCTTGTAATTTATCCCAGCTATTTTCTTAGAATTGGGGGTTGAGCAGATGCAGGTAGATGTATATTTATGAGGGGGATGTGTATTTCAGGGAGAAGCAGTGTTGTGAAAGGTGACCTTGTTAGATAAAAGGAGGGCTCGGAAGCCAAATGATGAAAGAGAATGGGATCATCCTGTGCTCATTAATGTGGATTTGAAGGTCAGGTAATTATAACAATAGACGTGTGGGCTGGCTTTGGCATCTGGTATTGTTGCTTTGTTATGAAGGTGACAAGTCTGCGGAGGAAAAGGATTAATCACTGTGACACAAGTCTGTTGTCACATTGATACATTCAGACATCATAACACTACTGCTGTAGTTCTTGAAAGACGCTGTGAAAACAACATAATTTCAACCATCAACGGTATATGATTAAGTACTGCTAAGAATATGAATACACTTAAGATGCAGCCCACGGTCATCTGATATTGTAATATGTATTTGTAAATGAAACCCAATATGAAGTAGAATCAAACCTTTTTAATGCAATGAGTGATTTTTGACACACAAACAAATCTGCTCTAAAGCTACTGAAAGATCCTTTCACTAGTTAAATGCTACATCACACGACAACAAATCCACATGACTAGGATGGGACATTAGTGTGAGTTATTGCACCAATGGATGCAACATAGTAATCAGCCCTAAACTGTGTTTGAGCCAGTCAAGCTTTTAATAGTTTGAAATAAAAATGCCCTACAGCAGTCTAAAGTTCAGCCTATTATGTAACTTAATGGAAATATTGCTCTTGCTGAGCGCCGGTAGAGTATGACCTGCTTTTTTCTTTTTCTTTTTTTGTTACATGCACCAAATCAATTTAACCTACCAATCCAAATGAATGACAGACGTCTGAGAAGGGTTCCTGCCCAATTTTACACCGCAAGGAAAGGTTTTGACTAGCCTAACCCTTTTTGTTGTGAATGACAGAAGGTGTATAACCTTACGACATGTACATGGGCTGTCAAGTACATTAAAAAAAATAAAAAATTCAAAAGTTTCCAACACCTGCACCTACCACAAGTTCTGCCAAGCGAAGATTTAGGTTTAACTATTGAACTCACACTTAAGGTATTGGGCTACTTGCACATCTTCCCATTGAGTCTTGTATTCTCTACTCCTAGCCTTCTTTACTATCGATGTGTGATTAATATTTTGGAAATCAATATTATGACATCTTTATTTTGACATAATGTACTGATGATCACTGTTAGGTTAATTTATCCCACATTCAGCTTGAACTGGACACTGGGCTTGTGCATGTGCTGCTAGGCTCATGCCACCTCCACCACAAGTTTGTCTGGCTCGTTCAGGCTCCTCAGGGACCACTAGAAGCTATAAAGAACAAAAATGCCAACCAGTATTATCAGGAGAGGCAGCATGTGTGGTGTTGCATGCATTTTTAATGTGCCACAAATAAGAAATACCACTGTTGCCTCTCCTCTCCCATCCCACAACCGGTGGCTCGTTTAAGTTTTATTTCTATTTGTGTGAATTTCGGCAGCAACTGAAAAGAAAAAAAGAGTCCCTATCATTAAAGGTTAGAATTGCCTCAGTTTAACACAGAGCTCCACAGGCATGAAATGGATTGCTCTAGATAGAAAAGTCTAGCCTTAAAATTTCCATTTGTGCAGGGTTATGTTGGCCTCTATGTGCATGCGCATGCATGCGCGTACTTGGGTATATGTCTTGTGTTCATACTGGCCCAGTAGCAGTGCTTGTTAGGAGGGCTGGTGGAGTGGAAAAGTGTCTGTGTGTGGAATAGCACATTATTCCCCACCCCCCACAAAAAAAAAAAAAAAATTGCCAAAGTCCTTGAATTTGCTGTCTTTTTGAACATTGACATTCAGAGCATGAAACACGTTGGCATACGTCCACTATAAGAAGTGATGTGATAATAGTCCAAGCGGAAAAAAAAAAGGGGTCTACAAATCATCAGTGTTTTAGTCTGAAAACTGTTTCCTTGATTATTTCAGGCTGCACATTTGCATTTTAGTGTGTAATATAAATGAAAAATGTTTCAGTTGAATTAACGGTGAATATGACACATTTTAATTAAAGCAACAGAATGAAGAAAATAATCATTTGACTTGGGGGTACAGATAGCAGCTATACTGACCTAGATTGCAGTTACAATTGGGACAGTTTGTGTAGTTATTCATGTATTTTTTTATTTTGCCTTATAGATATGTAAAATTATTTTAAAGGCAACATTGAGTGAAACTGAAATTTCTAAATGGATTTTCCCAAATACAAGTCGTTTGATGTTTCACTGAATCTTGTGCTGAAGATCTGAAGACACAGATATGGCGGTTGGATTATATTGCAGTAGCAGGTTGTTTTGAAAAATTGCACCAAGATTTTTTTTTTTGACTCCGCAACCTATCTATTTGCAACAGAGCAGGTAACCCGAGCCATAAAACTTTTTTTTTTTTATTAGTTTCTATACCACACCTTTTTATCCTGGAGCCACAGTAGAGCATACTATTAACCTCGGAGCTTATTGAGAAACGTGTTAGGGTCTGGGAGGGATAAGGTAAGTGTATATTTGACTGAACATATTTAAGGGGTTCAGTAAAGGTGGCAGAGACCAGAAGGGAGACAGTGGATCAGTTTACTGCCTTGAGGTTTTGTGGTTACGCACTAACTTTTCCCATTTAACTGTATGATCTAGAGATTTGCTGACGAAACCAAACATGCAGCTCAGATGCATGCTGCACTGCCTTTTTCACACACAGCTCATGCACATTGATGTACACACACAGGCCATTTTATAAAACTATATGATGATACCAGGACAGGAGGGTGGGATCATCATGTCTGTCTCTGTGCTGGCTCCCTGACATAGTGCTGCAATTCATAAACTGTGCCTGTCACACTCCCTGGCTCAGGCCCCGGTTGTCAATATTCTCCTGCTGTGAAAATACACACCTACTACATTGTCATTGGCTGAGGGATATATGAGGTTGCTGTTTGGGTTAAGAGTTCAAAGGGCAGACAGGAAGTGGGTGTTCCACAATGACAGTACAGGCATGTGTTTGATGGGCCGGCCTAATGGCGTGCACCAGCAGTTCCTAATGACCTGCCATCTCCAGCCAGTCATGGAAGCCCTTCCACTGAGATTTATGAGCCATGTTGTGGTTACTACTAGGATGACTTTCAGCAGCAGTGCAGAAAACTCCAAACTCCAGCCTACTCTTCTGTTTTCACTCCTTCTCATTTAAACGAACCATTACAAGCCTTGTGAGCTTACCTTGAACAAGCATTTGGATACTCTGAAATATTAAAGCTCAAAGATCACCGAGGTGTTTTGTCTAATGTCGTCGCATCTATGTTGTTTTAGAGGTAGAGATATGTGATCTGTTCTACCCTTGAAGAAAAATTGATTCATGAAATTCTCTCGGGTGCACACACCAGTGGACACTAAATAGAGGACGAGGCTGTGCTGTGGTTTAGCCAAAAAGCTATTAAACACATTTAAAAAGACAAGACTGCACGTAGGTGTTCAACTGCTGGAGAAGACAGAGATAATGGCCTCTGATAATGCTAATTGTTGGCTTTCCTACTGCTTCCCTTAAGGCAGAAATGTGTTGATTCGCTCACAAGATAGCCAGGCTGAGCT
The DNA here is from genome assembly GCA_029814505.1 of Siphamia roseigaster. Taxonomy (NCBI): domain Eukaryota; kingdom Metazoa; phylum Chordata; class Actinopteri; order Kurtiformes; family Apogonidae; genus Siphamia; species Siphamia roseigaster. The sequence goes on along the minus strand of JAPTYR010000008.1, from coordinate 16,773,256 downwards.
CAGGGCAGGAACAAACGGCAAGGAGAGCTAGTTTATAATTAATACACACAATATAAAATATGCATTATGGGGTAGATGCGGCCAAATATGGATTTCTATTTTGATTTTAACTGAAAATAATTGAAGCACTTCTTATTTATATTGGATAAAGTACAAGCCTAAGACCTTTTGCTGCAAAAAGTGTTGAATAGTCGTTGTGTTCCTGTGGCTTTGCCTCTCCACCAGATGTTTCGTATTTTTCTCATGTTTGAAGAGGGACTGTCAAAACAAGTCATCATCCATTTTGGGATTTTAATGCCTCCCTAGCTATATGTAGCTGTGGGCTAAGTTCACTGACACTGTAGGTTAGGTGTTTTGTATGCATAAGCAGCACAGTGTGCTTTAAGATAAACTGCCAAAACATGTTTCATGACATCTGATCATTAAAGGAGAGGATGCAGGGAGAGGGGGAATGAAAACGCATAAAGCAGCGCTTTTAACCCTCCCTATTTTGAAATTTATCAAACCTACTGCGGAGATGAGATGGATGTCGAACTCTCTTCATCTCCCAGTGGGCCATTGACATGATCACACCAAGTCACATGTGGTTAGCAAGCATCTCAACCCCCACACTATCCTACCCCATTTAGCACCACTGCTAGCTAAACTCACCCCTCTCCCTCTGCAGACACATATACACTGCAGAGTTGTGTCAGACTGATTAGCAAGCACATCTCCAATCTCTGATTAGGTGTGGAGTAAATGAAGCGCCCCCCTCAGGTATGCATTTCCATAATGTCAGGTAATTAAACCCCAGTGTTTTAATAGCTCGGGAATAGGAATTCTCCCCAGGAGACTACACTATGATGATAGACTTCACTGAAAACTAGCATAGCATTAGTTCACTTTAATCTGGCAAAGAAACTATTACTTTCATTTCTACTGTTAATATACATAGTGAAGGACAATCCATTTAATGCATTTCCTTAATGAAAAATTATATACTGTTGTGTTTCTTAGATTTTATATCCCAATGGATCTATTTAAGCATCATTGTGTCTGCCTATTACTACACCTGCAGTTTAGTGCATTTATCCACCCTTTTAACACCTGCAGAACATATCACAAGCTGCTAATGAAAGATACTTCTGGAAATGCACATTTGAGTTGGGTGGTTTTTGTGGATAGCTGACAGATTCCAGAGCTAAACAAAGGCTGGGAGAGTACAAGTGTCTTTTTCATCACAGAAAAACCTGGAGAGGTGCTATTGTAAACATGACAGTGGATTGTCAGTACACCCCTGTTTGGGTTGTTGTTTTTTGTGTGTGTATGTTTGCTTATACAGATTGTGCATGCACACACACATAACAAAAGCCCTTTGATTAAACAAATTCTGCAGCGGGAGAGCTTTTCTTTGTCCCTGTGCCCACCTGTATGTATGGTGTTCAGATGAGAACAATGCAGAGCCATGGTGGCACCGCAGAAAGGTATGGTAGATAAGTGAACTCCAGAAGTCCTCTTCCACATGTAAAATAATAGCCATAGCGCTACACTGTCATCTAATGATGCTCTCTGACACAATGTTCATTATCAGTCGCTTTTGCACCAAAAGGTTTTTAAGAAATAATAAGCATTTAATGGGGAAGCGTTCACAGCTAATGATAGCTGTGAATGAAGATCATTAAAAGCATGTTGGAACGTATGATTCTTCAGTGACCACTGTATGAACTAGACTTCAAACACACACTACTTACTGTCAGGAAAAACGCAAATTAACAGATGTACTTTAAACTCCTTGTAATCTTTCTTTCCTCATATGCAGAGGATGATGCAGACAAATGAAAATAAAGTCATTTTATTGATATACACCAAATTTAAAGCCCTGTTACCTTTTACTGATCTAGTAAATTACAGCTAATATTGACCATGATGATGGTTCATATATTTCTAGAACCTCAAGGCTGACAACAAGTGAGATGACTTTTATTCTACTCTATATATTTCATGTATGAATGATGCTTTACGCTGTAAAATGATAAGCCTTACACAAAGGAGCTCATTTTCCTTCACTGAACATGCAGCAAGTTATGAAACATAATTATATTTAAATAAATAAATAAATAAAGAACACAGAACAATCCTCGTCCACATGGTGAAATCTGAATTTCTTTGTTTTACATAAATGGAGCCAGTTGTCTCACACTATGGGCCACTGTTAATCATGTTTAATAAACCACATGTTTTACTGAGCATAACCTCTGTCTTGTTGCCAGGGAAGAAATCTGCCAAGGAGTGAATTTTGAAATTAGCTGCTGACTGAATCACACCTCTGTTGCCAACTTGCTGACTTAATTAAAAAAAAGAAGAAAAACATTGCCACACATTTTCTGGAATGATCACTTTTGTCTGTCAGAAGTGATAAATGAATAGTTAGATTACAGCTACTCACTGCTTCGTGTTACCTCTGGATAACTGTGGTGTATTGGGATTCTTTGAAATACGCTGTAAGTTGAAGATATATTGCATTTATGAGGAATGAGAAATGCTTTCTGTGGGATTTGTCATTTAAGTTTATTGGCTTGAAAAAAATAAAACACTTGGTAAATTATAACCTGGAGTTTGAATAGTGAAATAGTTGCATTAGTCAAAAATCATGGCCCCCAAAAATGTAGAAATGTTCCTCACTTTATTACCAAGTTTCCTCACTTTTTTTTTTTCTTCTTTTTCTTCACAGCTAACTCCAGTCTTCTGGGAGGAGGAGGAGGTGAGTGACTGCCTTTGTTTTATTTGTTTTATTTTTTATCATATCACCTCATTGTTTGTTCCGATGCCATTAAACCAATTAAAGTTGTACTCATATGATGTGGCATATGGCACATCTTTATTCCACTGTGGGTTCATAGCAGACTTCAGTGTCTATTTTGCTCTTAGTGTCTTTGTTAAATGTGGCTGAATGTGGGGCCAAAACATTAGAGCGTAGCATAGAGCAACCTTGCGCTGTGCCACACCGAGAGATGGTCATTATTTTAGCTGCCTGCCGAAGAACATTATCATCAAAGCGATGCAGGAAATCTGAGGCAGCCGAGTGTGGTGTGGGCATAATGGGTAGAGAACTGCCCAGTCCTAGGGTTGTTCTTTACCAAAAATTTGACTTTTACACTGACATGATTGTAATAATTATTTATTTAGTTTTTTTTTTTACCAGGGTAAGATACAGTTAGTTGTGGACTGTTAATTTTTAGTCTGAAGGGGGCTAAATATTCAGCATGCGGAAATGGTCCCATGTTGAAATAAGGCCATTTTGTCAGACATCATCTGTTTATCCATCTGTGATACTGTCACTTTGGATGTGCCACATCTCCTGAATATACTTTCATTGTACATGGTCATCTCACTTGGTACGTTAGACATTTCACTGTCTGTTTCCATGTATATTTAATTATTTAATGAGAGTTTTTATTCCAACTCCCCTTAACCCTTTAAGCCCTGATGCGTCAGCGCTGGACGCCTTCTGAATGGATGTTTTAGTTCAAATATTTAGAGATATTCAACCATTTTTACCTCCGCCAAGGAGGTTATGTGATCACCGGATTTGTGCGTATGTGCGTTTGTTCGCTGCAATTTTGCGCTCCG
>JAPTYR010000008.1:16546382-16561825 GCA_029814505.1 Siphamia roseigaster | reverse complement strand
GCCATGCATTTTATCTTCCTGACCTAATAAGCAAGAAGACATACAACTGAGAACTAAATTTAATCTATAAATGATTTATGGTTAAGTGGGGTAGTAATATAGCTTACATTTATTTTAAGGAAAAGTGAGGCTAAGTGCTTTATATTATCAGTAAACGGTGAGGTGAGGAGAAAGAAAACACATGGGGTGACTACTTTTCGCAACACAGACTGCTGCTGTGTTTTCTTTGCATGCCCTCACCTGAACCAGGTCTCTATTTTCAATATACATACTTAAAGGGGTTTTTAATATTTTAGTGCACAGAAATGGGTCCTTGGTGCGTAAAATTGCAAATGTATGAGTCGGACTTGATCTATATTTAATGGGGCATGAATTGAGATTTACCAGCCGATTGTGAGGAATGAAGTTGAATTCTGCTATTTGCTCTGCACTTTAGTAGAAAAAACATTCATCAATCATGGTCTTCAGCTTATTTATGTACACACAGCACTTTTACTGTATCATAAAAGTCCTTGTAGTTGCTCTGCTGCATTAAGGAAACACCTGTGCTTAACCCTCATGGAATAATGCAGTAATTACCTTTCTTGTATATTGATGTTGACCTGTCCTGTCCAACACTGAGAAGGCCAAGGGTAGCCAGCAGAATGTGGAAGATTATGTTTCTGTCAAGTCACTGCTTAGATTCTCTTATTTTCCTGTCATCGCTCCTATAATTCAATTGAGGAGCTGCATTCCTCTGTCTGGCCAGGCCAGACAAGGAGACCAGTGATTGACAGGCAAAGACATTACTATGCGTAGGCAAAGGGAGTACAGGGAGAGATATGAATATTTGAGTAGATGGCATAAAAGAATCTTGTAATTGATTTTCTATCTAAGCTGCCGTTTCATTTACCGAATAAATGCATTCATTTCAGAGAGTGGGCTGTTCATGCTGCTCTCATTGTCTCATTGTGGAGACAAACTTTATCATATTTTGTATTGGATGATGATTTAGCAGATTCTGAAAACTTTGGCAGAGGACCATTGTACTCATCATTATACTACATGACACTACCAGAAACACTGCCAGCTGTATAACCTTGCTAGAAATGGGCTTGTGTTCAAATGAGCTATGTGTGCTGTTCCCTTTCGACAGATGTGATCCACACCGTGGGCCCAGTGGCCAGAGGTCATGTGGGCCCTACCGAGACCAATGACCTCACCTCCTGCTACCAGAACTCCCTCAGGCTGATGAAGGAGCATGGCTTGAGCACTGTGGTGAGTAGAGTACACTACTGCACGCATCTGAGGGGAAATTAGTCTCTCTTCTGCGCAGCTTGAAAGAAACAAATTCTGTGCCTTTGTGTTATTGTTTGACAGTGAGTAAGCCTTCAGTGAGAAAGGCTGTGTTTGAGGGGAAATTTGGAAAAGGTACAAGAACAAAAGGATTTAGCATCTTTCATTTTAGATGCAGTTCTGAAAAAGCCTTAATCTTCTTTATTTAAACAAAAGCAACAGAGAACACAACAAAATGGTTATGTTTCATGTTTGTTAAATAAAGGCTTTTTCATGTAGCCTGCTTTGGTTTGTGAATAAATGAAAAGCAAGTCTTTGTATATACCTCAACATATTGACATCTGTACTGTAACTACTCACTTTTTTCTTTTGTTTTTCTTTGGTAAGCCACTTATAGGTTAGACAACACTGACTGTTCCTTGATCATCTTTGAGTGTTCACATTTATTTATTTATTTATTTAATTCACTTTTTTTTTTTTATCATTGAAGCAAAGAATCATTCTTCAAATTTTGACTGTGTTCATATTTGTGCCACCGAGAAGAAAGTCTCCTTTAAAACTGTCAGAAAGCACATATTTAACCATAAGGACTTTAAATGAGAGCCCACACAATCCACAGCTGGCAGTAGTCGATCTCTTATACACTGTCCAAACTTCTACCCTGCTCTGAGCGGCATCTCAGTCTGAATCACACGATATATGGATTTACCCAGCTCACGGTGGGTAAACGAATCGGCATCACACCAGATAGCCACAAATCTCATTTTCAGCACCAACCTATTGCCCTGCAGCCTCATCAGAGGCCAATCAATGGAAGTACTTACCAACAGAGACATAGATGAGTGCTACTTTCATTAAAGATGATTGTGACAAATTTCTGGTCTGTTGATGACATATTGTGAGTGCAGCAGACAACTCTAGGTAGCAATTAAATGGATTGTGAAGCCAGATGACTGAAATAGTTATAAGTGTTTTGGAGTGATATCAAAATCAGCAGCTTCCCCGCTGATCTTTAAATAACAGTTGTTATGAACACTGATGAACCACAAGCTTAACATGGTATTTGTTCAATACAATGAGCTACTGTAAATTCATGGGTTGGGGGCTTTATGGTCTCAAAATATATTTACCCAACAGCATCTCAGCCTTTGGGCCTGGTTTCAAAATCACACCATCAGCTTGTCTACTTTCATTCACAAACAGCCCAGTCCTTTCTTTACTCCTATCACATTCCGAAGAGTTATTTAGTTTAAGTCAATTGTTTGATTTATTTATCCAATAGTCCCTATATTTATAAGAAACAGAGTTTGTGTTTTTACTAGGAGCTCGCTGGATCCTGTCTAATATATTTTTACAGCTGCTCTGTGTTGAGAAGGCTTTCAGTGAAAACAGCGGCGTTCTGTGATTGACTGGCCTTGCAGGATGAGCCTCGTCATTACATTATCTTAGCCACAGTCCATTTTGTCTCTCCTTTCCACAAGGACAACAGAAAGCTTTTTTGCCAGAAGACTAAGGGAAATGGCTGTTTCTTTCCTCAAGCAAGGATATGGCCTTCATTTAGTTTGCTCTCGCCTGCCTTTATATGCAAGACATACTTGAAGAGTGGCTCCAGGGGTTCTCTAGTCCTAATTCTTTAACAGGCAGTCTTGCAGTCTTTTGGTGCTGAACACGAGTCCAAATTTTGGATAACTGCTCAGTCCTAAGCTCATTCTGACTCATCTAAAGGGTCTTGCTACGAGTTTTACAGTGTGAGAGAAACAAGAGGTCCCACTGAAGACATAAAAAGGGTCCACTCTGTGGGCAAACAAGGGGGGGGGCATTTGGGAATCCAAGAAGGCTGCTTTTCTAATGGGGATTCTAGAACATTACAAAGGAATCAGAGTCAGAACAAAGCCTTACACAAAATAAACGTGGCCATGAAAGTTTGAAAAAAAAGCAGATCTTGATGGTTAATCCCTGTTTCTTAAAGCTCAAAACCACCCTTAAGGCTGCACAAAAGTACATCAGCAGTCACACGAACATCTTTTTGTGACTGTAACATGTCAAAACAAGGAGTTTAAGAGGAATACCGCTGAGTTTCAGGACTGAAAATGCATTCCATTTACCTCAGGGCAACTCAGTTTTATGACTGAACATTTACTACTATCCCCAGAAGACAGAAATTAGAAGAGCTTTTCCTGTTCCTAAGTAATGTTCCACAATTTTACAACTCTACTAGGAAGGAACTAGGGAAATATAAAATATTACTTTTAGGCAACCCAAGGCAATTTCTGTCTGGATTTAGGGGTGGAGTTTGTATTATTACCATTACTTGAAAAAGAGCTCATTTGGAGGTAACAGCTTGAAATAGTCACTCAGTACAGTCTTCTTTCTGGAGCAGCTCAGATAATGGATCATGAGGCCAATAAATTAGACCCCTGTTTCCTCAGTTTAGTTTTCAGACATGACTGGTTATATATGTGTGATGTTATATAAAGCATGCCAGCCGTGGTTTTCACTTATGTACAGCACTAATGTATTTTTTAAGTGTGTAAATATGTCATTAGGGCAAAATGGCTGATATGTTAAGGCACGTTTTTATAGCTCCCCTTAGCACATGGGATACTCTAAGTATAGGGTGGAGTTCCAGTTTTACTAAAGGGGATGGCTTTCATATGGAAAATGATCAATCTAAGCCATGAAACCTGCTGTTTGACTTCCACCCTGAAGTTAAAAGCTATCTGGAACAGTCCCGACTTTAACGCGCTCCCTGTGTCTCAGCCTTTGGATAAATATCAAATGGCTGAATGGCCTATTGAGTAGTATTTTCCAAATCATTTGGCTGCAGTGTTTGCTTGATAGTGATAGTGTGTATCTTTGTGCATGGGCATACACTATGTCTTTTACGTGAGTTTTTCCTCAGGCATCTGTGAATGTGTTGGTGGTTCTTAGCACACTTCTTATCTGCCTAGAGGACTCTTATGCTTCAGTGCTTTTTTTTTTTTGCCTTTTTTGCTTCGGCTGAAAGAGCAGCAGCCTGTCACAGCTCCCTGGGCTCTAACTGACCACAGCCCACAGCCAGGATGCCAGCGTTACCAGCTGGGCTCTGCAACATCTCACAGGGGAGCAGTAAGGGCTGTGCAGCCTCTGAGTAGAGATGGATGCAGCTCTGAACTCATGACTATCGCATTGTCAAATAGCCCCCTCCTCTGCTCAGTTCTTGTTACACTCAGTTGCCTGCAAAGGTGGCTCAGGTGAGACCAGGAAATATATCTAAAATATTGATTTGTAGTGGATTGATTTTAGGCGCGACTTGATGTGATAATAACACTGCTCTGATCAATAAAAGGCCAGATGCTGTCACAGACCTTTAGTATTTGACTAAGATAGAATAGAATAGAATAGAATAGAATAGAATAGAATAGACGTACTTTATTGATCCCACAATTGTGGGTAAATTGTCTTGTAACAACAGCAGCATTTGCATACATACTAAATAAATGGAACAAACGGACAGGGAGGTGCAATACAAAGTATGTCAGGTGCTATGAAATATTAAAGTGCAAATACAGGAAACTGTATAGTGCAAAGTACAGTAAGTAAAAGACTGTTATTACGGTATTATTTACAGAAAGTGCATAGTGTAAAAACAGAAATAATCATGACTGCTGTGGCTCACACTACTATACGGTATGATATGGTTTATTTAAATGACTGCAATTTAGAGGAAATCAATCAAACTAAGAAATATTTCATTTTATGCTGAAATACTATTGCTTAAGAAATGGATTTGGTGTGAATGATCAAGAGGCTATTTCCATCATGACTGAAGGAATCTTTTTTTTCCTATTTAAGTTTCACCTGTGTTAATGTGTGCACAGTCGGACTCTGGGGGACTTCTCTCCAAAGAACTGGGGAGCTATACAGTACATGGAGCAGAGGAGACTGTTAATGCCGGTCCCCTGTCTTGGTTAGTCATGGAAGGCTGCTCAGATTCTTCCCTGGAACCAAACGTAGCATCTGTCAGACAGACTGTATGAAGGCATACGCCACCATCTGGAAGCCATTCCATTTTTGACGGTTTCGTTTTAAAGTCCATATTAAACATTAACTTAGAATGTGACCTTTCAAATCAAGAATAGCCATGTTTATCCAAAACATTGATATTGTTTCATTTAATTTAACAGTCCTTTTGAGCCTTTAGGGAATATACTGCTGAGACAATGCTATGAGGCTTTGTGCCTCCAGGGTGTGTTGAATTAAGATACAGCCAGCATTGTATTTCTTGTCTAGCCATTTTGTGGGCAACATAGTGTCCTTTTTGTTTCTAATTTGATGTTGACAGGCCACAATTTGATGCTTTTTGAAAGTGTCTGTCATTAAGCTATTTCTGGCAGTGTGCAGTGGGCTGGCAGCTGTCAGTATGGACAGTGACAGGGTCGTAGACTGCATTTAGTGGCCTTGTCTCTGACTCCCAGGCGGCCCTGGAAGTGTTTTGTAGTCATAACATACTGGCTTCGAGGAGATCCAGCAGGGAAGCCACAAATTGCCTGTTGAGAAAAATGCCGAAAGCCAAGTGGATTGGGGATGAATGGTGTAGAATGATAGGATTAGCCACCCTTCTCTGTGGGTTCATTCCAAGGCTGCTAGGAGCATTAGCCCCCATTCATTTTGCCAACTGTGTTTCCAAAAATGCATTCCAGCAATGATATCTTATAATGGCACATCAGCATTCACACCCTGCTTGAAGATGACAGCTGATAGCCCCTACTAGTTAATCTGGTTAGCACGACAGGGGCAGCAGCGAAGAACAAACAAACAAAGTAACAGTGGGACAAGAAGTCATGCCCCTGCAGTGTTTCAAAATAGAAAATCCACCATGGAACGGGTGGCAAGTTGACACAGACGTCCTCTTGGATTCTCTGTTGGCTGGCAGGTAATAAAAGCATATCCTGTGTCCTCTGGAATAATGTGAAACTGTGCTGTAAATAACTTTTACTCTTCCACCTTTATTAATGTGGGTCACCGGTGAAATCTGAACATGTGTTTTTCTGTGTCGGGTCTTTGTCATTATTTATGTTTCTAACAACTACCGTATGAAACTTAATGATTTTGTTTTTCACCCTACACCATTTTTCCCCCAGCGACCAATTTCTTTCCATTTATCTACCGAACAAGTAGTGCCCAAAATGTTCTCTCTCTGCTTCACTTCCATTTCTTATAAATTCTTGTCATGCTAAGCAAAAGACCCCAGAATTAATTACTTAATGACAGAGCAAAGTATGGAAGCTTCACTGTATAAATACTTGGCTTCTGATCATAGCAAAGTAAACCATGACATTAATTGGGGATAGAGAATGAGTGGTTTACTACTCATCTGCATACCAGTCACCATTGTTCATCTGACGTCTGTATCATACAGTATCCTATTTGGCTCAATGAAATGAATTGTAATCTCTATGTCAAACACGGATACAGTGAAATTATAGCAAAACCAACCAATAAATTAATGATACATAAAAGGTTAAGTAAACAAGACAGGTAAAAAGAAAAAATACATTTAAACATGCTTGAAAAGGAGCAGGAAGGAGTAAAATCTTATTCTATACTCCTAATCCAAATCCCTATTCCTTATTATCTCTATATAAATACAAATTATTTTATAGGAATATCAATATAATTATAAGAATAACTATAACAATATAACACATCCTTATTCCTTCATACACTAATATAATAATCCCCATTTACAAATGATCATACTAGTATCAGCAATCTCAGATATTACTAAAAACATTTAAAAACAAAATCAATAACGTATATACACAAATGCATATATTCTATATTGTCCTATATAGTAATATAGTAACACATTCATATAGCCATATTTAAACTCATAATTACTCATACAGTATTTGGAATACTTACAAAACACTGATATTATTTTGTTTGTTCATCAAAACCGTTTTCTCCCATAAAACTGACAGCTGAAGTGCGTGTGACTGCAGGCAGATATACACTTTGAAATCTAGCTTTTCCACTTTCCATGGTTCTTTATCACCAGACGTCACACTTGAATTAGCAATTAAAAACATCAAATACAGTAGTACAGAGTCGGCTGCTGGAGGATTCCATTTTAGCCACAGTGTGTGATTAGCCCTTTCTGGTTGTTGCTCATGACCTAATTCAACATACAGTACCTGCATGCATTGACAAAGGTTAATTAGACTGACGCTTTCAAAAGGTCATGTCACCATTTAAATTAGTCATTGCTATTTGTCTGATCCAAATCATTGGCAACACTGGGCCAATTAGGTACAATTACGCCGATTGTGGTTGTGGTTGTCCACCACCTAGTTTAAGTTAATGACCAGTGGAACCCTAATTACCCCGGCACCCTGTTTCAGATGAAGACGGCTATAGCAGGAGGGCGAGCCGATGGTATTGGTAAAAGGGACAGCTCTGCCAAATCATCTTCCCTTGACATTCCATTCTCTCCAGGGAAGACGGCAGAACTTTATGGGAGGTGAAATATTAGGATATGTAAAATGTGACATTTCCACACACCTCAAGAGGGGTAATCACAGTTGATGGGGATTGAGGAGGTAATCTCTAGAGTGTCTGTGTGGAGTGGGCTGATGTAAGAATGCCGGCGTCTTGATTACAAGCACAGGAAGCCCATTGCAATCATCAGCAAGACTAAATCCTGTCTCCCATAAAGGCTCCTCCAGCTACATGCTTTGTGAGGGAAATGGCAGCAGGTCCATCGAAGATTAATATTCTCTGACAATAATAAAGGCTCTTCAAATAATTTAAGTACTAAAGCACAGTCAAGCAGTATAAGACTCAGGCTCAGCACTGAGACTGGTTTCACTTCATCTTTTTCTTTGCTGCTGTACCTTCTGTGAGGTGCTCCTAGAGACGGTCTTCTGAATTTCTATGAGGTTCATATCCCTCTGTGGTACCATCTGAGAATCGAAGTGACAGCTTGCACCCAACTGAGGGACTGTCACAGGAAGTTGTTGATTAAACAGATCTCGATTCCTGCCATACGCCATGAGACACGAACACATTATAAGCACGCGTTACTTAAACATACCTGAATAATGTTGGCAATGGAAGAAACAAAAGGAATTCCTGTGTCTTTGTGAGCAGGAAATCAACTCCTTTAATACAGTAGGTTTGACTTTTTTTTTTTTTTTTCTTAAGAGACTTCAAACAGGAGGAGAAGCTCAGGAATACAGCAAAGGAAGTAGCAATCAGTTGTGATTAGTTATATGTTAAGATGATCTGCATTGCTGAGTTAATCTTCAGTAACCATGGTGATTTGTATACGAGTGTCTCAAATCCACTGCCTAAGGGAAGATGCTTTTCATTTAAATGAGCGAAAAACTCAACTCAGAACATGGACAGTGGCATGTTTGCTTTGAAGCCTCCACAGGCTACCCAAATGGATAGAAAACTTCAACAACAACAAAAAAAAAAAAATCCTTGTTGTGCTGTATACCTTAAGACTCATTTCCTTGTGTGTACCCCCATCTGTTTAGAGTTTTTTTTTTTTTTTAGAGCACTCCAGACTGAGACTCTGTGTCATCAAACATTTCCTGCACAGCCTGATAAACGTTTCTTCCTTGATCAAAGGAGCTGAGCAAGGAAAGAGGATATGAAATACTTTACATGCAAAGCAGGACGCTTACATAGCCTGACAGTTGCTCCTCAATTGAATAAGTCTCACAGATACTGTAACAGATTGCTGCTCATCGGCTGTGGACCTTGGTAGAATGAGTTCTTGTTTACATTATTATGGGTAATTACCATGCAGAATCAGCACACACTACAGTGCATGTACTGTGTGTGACAGTGACAGAGCTGTCACACTCTGTCATCTGATTACTAATGTGGTGCTGTCCTAAGGTAATCCTCTTGCGTATTTGGTCAGCCTCGTGGTTATATTTTATATGTAACCGGTCCACAAATCATAGGGACAATTGTGATATGCATGGCAACATTTTCAATTTGCCACTTACAGATGGATATTTTAATTATTATTGAGTGAATAATAATGAGATGGCTGAGTCAGTGCATTCCTCTTATGCACTTAATTAAGATTGCAAAGCGCGACATAACACAAACATCACAAAGTAAAATTGTCAGCTGTGTATGTTTTAAGCAAAACAACACAATTGTGGAAGCTGTCGTTGTGAACATGCAGTGTTGGCGCCAATCAGGTTCAAGGTTTGACCAATGTTCAACATCGTGTCTTTTGTACTTTGCTGAATCCAGTTCTGCAGCTGCAATGTTCTTTCTTTTGGTCTTTCATTTGGAGCTTTTATGAAGCCAGGTGTTGAACCCAATGTCGACCTTGCTCTGACTGTGTCCATGAAACTGGAATTTCCTGGTCTATCACAGGGTTCCATTTCAACAAGCTCGCACCCAATTATCCTTCAGTCATACTACCCAGTCTTACAGATGTGTTTGGTCGATGTACAAGGTCTCACTACTGTGACTTGATGCATGGGACAATCTCGCTGTATCCACGAAATATTTTCAAGGGAAGAAAATCAGATGGCATGTCAGATTAAGATGAATGTCACGCAATGAACTATTTATTTGGTTATTTATAGCTTATACACTGATTAAGTGGTCAACACAAACTAACAAGATCCAGTGCACTAATACCTTTCGACCAGGGGTGGCCAATCCTGGTCCTTGAGAGCTATTATCCTGCATGTTTAAGATGGTTCCCTGTTCCAGCACACCTGACAGTCATTATCAGTCTTCTGCTGAGCTGGATTATAGATTGATTATTTGAATCAGTTGGTTGGAACAGGGATACATCTAAAAAATGCAGGATAGTAGCTCTCAAGGACCGGGATTGGCCACCCCTGCTTTAGACCAATCAGGATTCTATCAGTTTGTTTTTTTTTAGTTTTTATTAACAGAGTTTGTTTTCCTAATGTTTGCTCGGTGAATAACATATAGTGACAAGAATGAAAACAGCAGTATTATCTCTTTATCAGACTCCTCAGTGCTCTCATTTCAAGTGATAGGCTCTTTTAAATAACAAACACAGCAAAATATTTATTTAATAATACTAACTGCTCCTTAACAGACAGAAACAGTCAAGGTAGACTTTGTAATGAGGAAACAGGCCCTCTGTGCTCCCATGGAAAGAAGTAGACAGATACTGTTTTCAGTAACTTGTTTTGTCAACTAAAACATTATCTTTTTTTTTTTCAACATTGTGCAATTATGTTTTTCAGTCTTTTTTAGCTTAAATCTTGTTAAATATAACCTGGGTCTTCAATCCTTGTGCAATGACGCTTGTTCTCTTCTCTGCCATGAGATAACTGATATTTTTAGTGCAGATTCCTTAACCTTCAAGAACACTCAGTGCTTGAGTACCTTCTTTTGCTTAACATATTAGTTGCTGTGTGTTTAATCAAAGAGAATACACAAGGCAGAGAGCTGACAGGTATTTTAGCCTTGGGAATGTTTGTGGTTCTTTTTCTGGAGTGCACAGCTGCATGTCTACATCAAGTATAGGTACAGTCATAAATTAATGTTTAGAACTGCATTACAAACATTTGTCAGTGTGTACACTGGTTCCTTTTCAGGTATTAAACTGGGAATAGCGCATGTTGTTCTCTCTAAGTGGCCTGTCCTTATTCACACCAAGATATGCCAGATTCTCAAGACAAGTTTTTGGCCCCAGGTGTGCCAATTATTTGTATGCATCGGCAGCCACGCCATGTTTATGCTCTCCTACATAATTCTTTAATCACTGTGCTATTACCTCACACATACACCCAGTTTAGTGCCATTATTACCTGCCAAGGTCACCGCTAACAAGGAATGACGCATGGCACCTATCCTGAGCTGATTGACTCACTGTTTTAAAAATCGGAAGACAATGCTGCACCTTGCACAGGTTTACAAGGAGATGCATGAGCCATAAGACTGAAAGATTTGCTTTCTTTGATGCTAGAGATTTAAAAGAAAAAAAACAGACGGATAGGATGATTACCTCTTTCCTCTCAAATGTTTTATCCTTTCTGTTGGCAGTGGTATGTTCGCATTTGGATTGAGAATTCAGATTTGCGTTCCAGGTTTATTGTATTGGTCATTAGTAGTTGGAGAAAAACATCCACCACTGGTCACCCTGCAATTAACATTTACTCATATTATCTGTACTGTGCAAGGTACAGCAGGCTATTATTGTTTAATTGACTTTAGAATAATGAAAGCATTAGTAGCTCAATATCTGACACCTGAGTTCGCATGTGTAGGTAGTTCTTGAGTTACACCTCCACCTCCCCCATCATCTTCTACGTTAATTAAAATTCTAGCATGTCATATAAAAAAATTATATGGCATGTAAGCATTAAATCAGGACCACAGAAGGAACCACTTCATGAGGTAATACAGCAGATTAAACATTTCTTTCATTGGCAACCCGTGACCTTAATATCCCAAATGTCAGACTTCTTTTACGAATGATGCAGCAACTGTCAGAACCATAGAACAGGTTTAGATGGAACTCAGCTGCAACTCTCCCCCTGTCCACCTTTGTAATTATACGTACACATACTGTAACCAGAAACCCCCGAAGATTTGGCTACTATACCGTAGTGTATTCAAACTGAAGTGCCTACCAGAGCAAACACAGGGATGAATCCTGTTTCATGGGTCGACTTTTTGCGCATAGCTAGAAATGCCAGATAACCTCCAAATCTCACTCGGCTTAATATCTAATGTCACATCCATAAACCCCCCGATAATGACAATGTGCATGGTATAAAATCTGGGGCTCACTATCTTTAAGGTCTTAGCCCCTTCAGTGGAGGGCAGAATGTGTGTGATAGAATATGTGGAGCAAAATAAGTGTTTTGTTTAAGTATTATGTGCTATAAGATGTCAAAAGGTAATATGAAAGTTTACTTAAGCGTATGTAAGGTACTATGTATTTGTCACTGCATGTTTTGCAGTATAGTCAAAGCAATGTTTTTTTTATTTGTTTGTTTTGTTGTTGTTGTTTATTTGTTGAACCAGTTAATGTTGAAAAGCCAGAGGACAACAATCAGCATGGATATGGAGAAAGCATTTCATCTGATAATATCATTTACAGGAAGTTTTCCTTTATCTGGACTAAGCACAGCAGCCATTGGGCAATTAAAAGAACAAGCAGTACAGAGCAGTATTTTCTTTTAGAGGTTGCGGTGAACAGGCTCTATTATAAAACTGCAGAGAAGTGATTTGAGATAAGTATAGCATCAAATTGCTTTGGCTTAATCAAGGCCAACATGGCTACAAATTCATAATGTGAGAAATTATTGGCTCCCCACCTGAGCTCAGTCCTGCGAACGTCCTTGGTTTTTTTAGAAGGAGGCTGACTCGTATGGAAATACTATGTGTGTTTGGCATAGTGCTCCATTAGACATAATGATGATGACCTACATGATGGTCTCTTACTTAAGCATAAAAGTGATCCTCACTAAATACTAATCCGAGTCCCTGGGCTGTTTTGTGCTTATTACATTATTGATAAAAGTGTATACAGTACAAAAAATACATCATAGGCTACATTAACATGTTCTTGTCGATTAAAAACTCTCCATTACTGACATGTTAATTATTTGGTTGATTTATTTATTGCAGCAGAATCCTCATTCCTTGTGAGGCAGAACATTTTTACTCCAAAAACATGTGATGTATTTGGTGCAGAGAAAATGGTTTTCCAGTTTTAGTAACTAATTAATGCTTTATCAATATTCATGATGAACTCCACATTTAGAAAACTGTAATTAGCCGTATTATCCTCTGGCCATTTGTGGAAAAAGTTATTCGTATAGTCAAATCAAACTACAGCAACAGCGCTCATTTCTGACCAAATGGTAGATGTTCCAAACTGATATGTCTCCCCAGGCATAACTGACAGAACCTCTTCAGACCAGCAGTTGGTCTGCATTGGACACAGAGAGGCCTCATTGGACGCTGTCATAACTCACGTGAGCCACCTGGTGATTCCCTCAGTCACCTTTACAATTCCTCTCAGCCAGCTGCTCCGTGTACTCCCAATCAATCTGCTGCACTGCTGCTGCTGCAAGAATTCACCGTGACCTTGAGTGGCGTGTCCCTCCTCTTTCGTTTGGGATGTTCATGGGCTTTGGGTCCCTCCTCATTCTTTCCCATCTAGAGGTGCACCTGTGCACGGACCAAGATAGCACTGCTTTGCAATCCACCTCTAGGCTTCCACTGCATTTAACAGAAGTCCACTTAAATGGCTGGCCATGTGCTACTTCTTGCTGCATATATTAAAGCTATGAAATGAAATATTTCTGCCTTAAAATGTCTTGACTCGGCCGAGGTTATATTTTTGTTGACTTGTCAGTAATTTAGGATTTTTATTCAATCCAACTGCTAATTAATGTGCGTTTTGAAACTCTGCACCATAAATGTTTATGGAAAGTAAAACATTGGGGGGGAAAAAGAAAAGATCTAGAAAGATTTTCTGCAAGTTTGACTTGAAAGAGTCAATAGGGTACTCAGAAGAAATGAAATTGCAGTTTTTCTAGTGAATCCTGATGGAGCATACATTTCCGTGTGACCATTACCACCTGCTCAAATTTTCTGAGTGTGAAAGTATTAAAGGTAACTAGTATTAAAGGTAACTGATGAGAATACCAGCATATTTCTCTGTCTCATCTGTGGAAAAAGGACTTCAGAACATGTATAGATAGAAAACAACAGTGGTATGTTCAACTTTTTCTGTTGTGTTCATTAGAACCATGCATAAAACAGACGACAGCAACAGCTGCTGGTGATACAACAAAGCATCGATTATTTGCTCCAAACAAGTTCATTGGGGGGGAAAAAAATCAAGTTGCATTTTGCAAAGTTTCCTTCAAGTTCACTTACATGGTATTGAAACATAACTAATGAATCCCCAAACATAATGTGAATCCAAGTTTCAAACATTCAGTATCTGTAAATATGATTTCTACTTGAGTCACATTGCAGTAAAGCATTTTAGTATTTATCTATGTGTGCACGAACACTGTAGTTTTAACTCAAAGGCCTAGCGTGTTTTGTTTTGGGGGGTTTTCCTGCTCCAAACTGCCAGTATTTTGGCAGTATGACTGAAACTATTTTTATTTCTTTTCCCTGTTTTTGGTTAAATTATGTAACACATCCACTCTGACGTGCTATTTATATACTGCGTAAACTCTCTTTTATGTCTCTTCCGAGTCTCGTTTTTGTCCCGTTTTTACTTTTTGTTTTGTTTTGTTAAGTGGAAAAGGTGGGAGAGTTGTTGTTCTGCTTGGTTGCCCCTAGACATGCCTTGTCTGGGCCAGGTTAAGGTGACAGTGTGGTTCCTTTCAAGACCCCAGTCTGACAGAGCTGTCTCTACATGAAGGTGACCCCGCTCTGGATCATCTTCTCTGCCCAGGTTGCCTGTCAGGTCCTACAGGCGACATGGTCTATTAAGCATCTTAATGATGACCACAGCTTCATTCGCTCACAATAGACCCCCACTCCCTTTAGCTCCATGTGTATGTGGGCTGTATAAGCTTAATGTTATCTCTGTTTTACCATTGTCACACAAAGAAACCTAACTTTGTATCCAGCCAGCATCTGAGGGTGTTTTTTCTGATTAGGGCAGGCCGCTTGGTGAAATAAATCTCTTTTGGGATTTGAAGGTGGATACTTTGAACAGGCAATCCTTCAGAAGGCTTTTACACTCAATAAATCCACTAACGCCCCAATGTTTCAAAACACTGCTTTTACAGCCTCATACTTTATATCCACATCCCACTGTGTGTAAGAGTAAAAGTGACAGGACTGCTTAAAGATGGCAACAAGCCGTGGGGAGCACTCCTCCAACACTTTCACATCTGTTGATCCCTCATATCCCTCTACCTGCCATGAATAAAGGAAGTTTGGTACGTGACAAGGCAGGTGTATTATATGCTCTCCCCTTGAGGTTGAGAAGAGGAGACCATGAAGTCCAGAATGCTGCTCCTGGGCTAGCTGTGTGTACGTTTTCAGATGAGTGGAAGTGTGGGGTTAAAGTGGTAGTCCGGCATTTTGCACATAAAGCCCTATTTTTAGGTTGTCTGGGATGACGTAGCCATTCTGATCATAATTTGGACATTTGGTGCTGAACCGAGCATTTTACGTTTCTCTGG
>JAPTYR010000008.1:16525889-16539686 GCA_029814505.1 Siphamia roseigaster | reverse complement strand
TCTGAATTTCAATTCTGTATCCAAAGAGAGGATTATTTTTGCTTTAGCTTCAGTGTGAATTTCTTAAACATTAGCCAGGATTTGTACAAGTAAGCCTTTACGCCAACTTTGCTCATATCTATAGTAGCAGTGTAGCACTGCAATATTATTAAATGAGTACAGATGGAGGTGAGGAGTGCTATATGTCAACACTTGTTTATTCCGTTTTCCTTTTTTTTTTTTTTTTTTTTTTTTTACTGATTACAACTATGCACATTGCCAGTTTATCATAAAGTATGTTTATGCACATGGTAAAGCCAGTGCATTTCTTGATTTTAGAGGAAATGGTAAAGCTGGCTGGTAAATTTCAATGAAAATGTTTTAGTGTGTTGTAAACTAAATACTGTTCATAGTTTGTTTTCATCACCACGACAAGCCTGCACTCACTCAGCACGATAGATGCTTATTGATGTCAACGAAAACATTGTCGTAAGCAGTATTTGGAATTTTATAGTCTGGATTGTTGTTTCTTCCCCCTTATATGAGACGTTAACCCACTGTTGCTTAGGGGGAGGATTTTACTTGCTGGTGGCACATTTCTTATTTTATTGCTGGAAGGACCCTAGAGGGGGACAGGGATCTTGTGTTCTGCTTTATTATGACAACAAGGATTATCCATCACAGGCAAGGTACGGAGTCTGCAAACGGCATATTTTAAATAAGCTGTTTTCCATAGTATGATGTCCAGAGCCGCCTGCATGTAAACACAGCCATTAATGCTGATGTGAAATCCTTAATGGACAGATATATTTGCAATAAGTTACACCTGATCGTAGTAGATATAAAAAATGGATAGTGGGGCTTGGGCCATTAGGTTCCAGGTTTCTCTCCCACTGCATTTTTTCATCCTCCATTTAGCATAATGACACTCAAATGATCAGTGCTCGCATTAGAATATGGAGTGTGGTATTATGCAGAATACAAGGGTGTTAATGTGTCATATTTAAATATCCTGATCTGTAACCACGGCATGCTTTGCTCAGCAGCAGCAGGTAGCTGATCCATACAGAGAAACCAGGCATGACCTACATGCTTATAGAATTACAGCAGTCAACAAAGAGGATTCACTTGGAACTCATGTTCTGATACTCTGATGTAAGCCCACACTGTGGTAGTACTGTGCTGGTGAATAATAACATACTTGTAGTTGCATTTGCACAAGGTCTCCCCTTGCTGCTGTGATTTATAAGCATAAGTCCCGTCTGCAAACAGGCTAGCAGGCTTCAAGCTACAGGGGCATCACCCAGGGTCCAGTGCTATTTACTCAGCCAGCCGAGACGAGGTGCTCCCCCGGCAGGATCCTGCAGTCACTGTGCCCATGCTCGGTTTTTTTCCCCTAACGTGTGCGCTTGTGGCTACTCTGCAGTGCCTCCAGCATAGGAAGGTGACAGCTACAGCAGGACAGCCACATTTTGCCATCTTTACTGTGTCATTTCCTGCTGCTTAACAAATGAGCGAAAGCTGCAGGCTATCATCCTCTCAGTGGAATAAAAGTGACTTAATTTTATGAGCACTGTCTCTAGTCACACTTTGAAGTCAGTAAATCATTATTTTAATAAGCTATGAGTGTTTCAGTTGGAAAATTGAATTCCGTCTGTAAATGTTACTGTAAATGCATGTGAACTGTAATTAACTTAGAGTTGGGCTTTATTCTTCATTTCAGATTTTGTATCAAAAATGAAATGTTGACGCTTCATCAGTAAGGAAGTCTTAATAGAACAAGTATAGTTTTTTCTAGCCGTTACCACTGGAGCGAGTATGTGTTGTGTTTAATATACTGTGAGCTGAATAAGTGTGCAGAGATGCAGAGAGGAAAGGTGCTCCACTTTAAAGCGATGTGATAGATTAGGGAGGAGCCTTAGCAACAGAATAATTTCCCTGGTGACCAATTTCTGAACGCTCCCTAAGCAAAGAATATCAGCAACAAGCCAACATGTCAGGTGCAGGCCTCTGCCAGTGTACAGCGGACATGCTGACTCACTTCTAATGAGCTGCGAGAGATAGAAATAATAACCTAAACCAAGAATCATAGGTCATAACTGCATATATGCTGCTAGCTGTCCTAATTAACACCAGGCCTTATACAAAATACGCATATGTGCAAGGTATGTGTGCTAATAACTTTCAAATTACCTTCTTCAGTGGCCTGGACTTGATTTTAAAAGGTGATAAATAGTACTGTGGTTGCTTTGAAAATGTACTGCATCTGTTACATTACATACAGTTGTATTTTTGGCTCACGTGCTGTACTAACAAATATACGACGCTGAAAATCATTTGTTTTCTTTCTCCAAAAAATATAAAGCATGTTTTGACAATGAAGATATTTATTGGAACTAACAACCATCGTCTAGTTTGCATATGCATCTGCAGTATGACTGGACCTCTAGTGTACTGTAGTGCAGACACAGTGCAGTAGTTGTGTTTCCTGCTGAATGGAGCTCTCTATTAAGGTGTCACAAATTAAGCTTGATGTTTTTAGCCTGAACTAAAACTTCTGAGTAATAAGGAGTGTGTCTGTGTTCCATGGTGGCTCTGGAGCTGATTTATGGATGAAAATTGGATGCTTCTGCCAAGGCATTCTTCAGTTCTAACAGTTTTATTGGATATATACCTCGCCTCAGTTTTGCCAATAACTGTCCTTTAAGCAACTAAATGACATTTGCATGTGCCACAAAGTGTCAGATCTTTACAGCGCCCCGTTAAGTGATTACACAATCCATTTTCACACAAGAAAGATCGATGCATCTAATGGAACAGCCAGAGAACCAATAAAAGAGATTTTAATTGATTATGCCGACGGTGTGTCACTGCCACAGTCCGTGATGTTTTAAGGTTTAGCTGCAGTCTCAGAAGAAGTTTTAGTTGAAAAGATTGACACCGTGGCCTTTAAACTAACAAGGCTGCTGGTTCAGAATCATTTTGGCAGCTAAGAATGACTGGAGGCATTGACAAGACATAGCCTACTGCTCATCTTTTCTGAAGATTGAATTAATATTAATATTAATGAACTCCATCCTTCATATTATGCAGCTTCAAACAGATCTTCTGCCGAAATAAACTTAGTATTTGTGTTCACTATTTCCAGATGTGATACTGACATCACTTGCAGAGCTGAAATATTGAAAATTTCCTTGCCAAGATGTTGCTAATGAGCCACCGTATCCACACTATGTGAATAATTGGGGTTTGCAGTGTTTTGACATTTAAATTCTGTTTATAGCTGCCTTTAATTTTCCAGACATTTAATACTTCTTCCTGATATTGTTGATCGTTTATGGATTTACTCAACCATTTTATGGCCTCAATCTCTATATGCCTCCCCATGTTATGTGGGCACAGCTCGGCAAAGGACTAAAAATGGCCATGCTTTTCCACGCTTCATCATCTGTGGTTTGTGTCAGACTCAGACAGTCATCTGGAAAGGTCAAAGCTTCAGTAAAAGATTTAAATCATCCCGCAGAAGAAAGATTCACCTTGACAGGCGGAACCTGAAAACTGGTAAATAAGAATACAAACGGACTCATCCCTCTCTGCTTAAAGCAAGGACAAACGGACCACTGCATTTCAAAGCAGGTGTCATAGGTTAGAATGCCGTAGAGACAAAAATCTACATATTTAATCACTTATTTGTTTTGCTAATATGCAAATTAAAATGTAATGTTTCTTTCCCTCAGCTGAACAGACTCCAAACGTTAGAAATGTGACTAGTTGTTTGTGTACTCCTCATATGAGAAAATATTTGCCTCCTACTCTTTCAGATCTATCAATTTTTCTTCCAGTGCTGAAATAAAGTGATCTTTGCAACAGCATGTTTCTAAATACAACTTGACAGGGTCGGTGTGGCAAAACAAACTGTTGGGCTTAGTTTTGGCACTGGAAGATTTTGACATATGGGTGTTACTCTCTGATGAATCTCTTGTAGTGTTTAGTTGTTCTATATTAATCCACTTGTGAGCTGGTAGTGGAAATGTTTTTCTTTTCTTTTTTTTTTTTCCTTTTTCTTTTTTTTTTTTTTCTTTTCATTTGTCATCTGATTATATTAATGTTGTGGCCACGCCTTTTGATGAATGCAGGAACCAAAGCACGTATTCAGCTGCTTTTGAGGACAAATGGGACCTTTGAAAAAATCCTTTTCTCTTTACTGTTTATTAATATACTTAAAAAGATGAATGTGAAATAGGGAAGCTTACAGCGAGGCCTATGTATCATAATATATTTGCTCACAGAAGTAAAGAATAATGAAACTATTTTCAGCCATAAAGCCATGCTTGAATAATATGTCTGCTGCAAAGTGCTACAAAGCAAGAACTATTACAAGGTGGTTACTTTTTATAATCTTTTTGGAAAAGACAACCATAAATATATGCAGGTTTTTGCTCTTTAGCACAAGGAAATGTTATTTGTAATATTTTTATTTTCTACATGTGTGCTTTGCGTTGTGTGTGTACCTCGGTGAATTACAAGCCATTAAAGGCACCAACATGTTGTTAATAGTCGAGCTGCAGTTGTGTAAAGTCTTACGATTATAGCCAGATAAATAGACTGAAACCAGTTTTGATGGGTAGGGTAACCTTGATCTTTTGGTTGGCTCCCTGAAATTTAATGTGGTCTGTTTATAAGTTTGGGCTGTAGGCGACAGACAGGATCAATCAGCCTCATTTGGATATTCATGTGGTGGAGATTATAGCAAGAACAAGTACCTATGAATTCACATGAGGTTAATTCACTGTTCCCTCAGGCAATATATGCAAAGTATGAATGTTGCAGACATTAGTTCTGAACTTCATTAGATGATATATTCTGTCCACAGTTGCATTTAGAACTATTTAATAGTTTTTAATCATGATTATGTATTTTGTATTTGTAATAAAATGTTTTTTTTTAAGGCCAGGATGAATTTACCAATTCAACAAAAATACACTGTATGAGTATGTGTGTGTTGCTTTGTGTATAGTGCACTGTCTGCACCCATCCTGCATTAGCATTGCAAGGATTTGGGAGCATAGTATTGTAAATTGCTCCTCCTGGGAATGAAAAAGCAGAGCAAAAGAGGTAAACAAATATACAAACATAAATGGCAGGCATCCTGTGACTGTTGCAGTTAAATGCAGACATATACTACACGCAGTTTTAAGCACATTTGGGATATGTTTGTTTACTTGCATTTATTATAAAGAGGAAAGAGAAAGATTGACAAGAAGAAAAAAAAAAAACTAATTCCAACACCATGTTATGAAGACAGATTTTGTGGGTTTTGGCACATATTCACATGTTTTTGACTGTTGCTTTTCTGTCTTTTTGTGCAGGCCTTCCCATGTATATCCACAGGCATCTATGGTAAGATTAAGCTCTTTTATCCTTTTTCACCGTCCTTGTATTGTTTGGATTTTCACTATAAATGTATATTTCAACATGAAAACCTGCACCCTGTGAAACAAAACTCAACGCTTCAACACTGACGTAGAGCACATACTATATTAGAAAGGCTGTGTCTTTGAAGAACGCAGAATGTTGAATCTTTTCAGAAAGTTCACCTTACAAAATAATTTACAAAGGCACAACCTAGTATAAGGTGAGCCAAATAGACCCTGAGCACTGCTTGTGTTCTCCCATGAGACCAGACCTGATATGCAGCAAGGCATCGCCAACAAAGAGTGAGCGTGTTCGAGACTAAACAAAGTCACATTGAAGTGTGCCAGACTTGTTGATACTATAACCAGGCTTTGGATCTGTGATGGAAGATTTTTCGGAACTATTAGTGTTGGGAATTTCGGATTACCGCCGCAGAGAAAAATAACTTCCACACTATTCTGACTCTACAAAGCAGTTGAAAACACAAGTTTCGCACACAGGCTGATAACAAGGGCGACAGATGCATATGGATGGATTGAATGGACACACTCACCCGCATTGTCAGTCGCTGGCAGTAAATCAATAGTAATGACCTTCTGGATTTTTAACAGACCGTGATGCCAGTTTTGGATACTGCATTGTACTTGCCAGTGTTTAAATAATAGGCTCCAGCCAGCACGAGCCAGTAACTGTTAAACAGGATCAGGGATCTGTAATTGGTTGGAAAATTATCTCATGAGGGTTTTTTAGTTGCTCTGATCGCTCTCTATGACCATATTAGAGGCAAGAAAATTGAGGCCATTTTACAAGACCAGGTACTCCCTATAGTGCAAATACTGCTCCCTCTAGATGTCCCCATATACATGATTTTTCCCCTGTGCACAATGCAAAACGTATTCAAAAGCAGTTTCCTAAAGACAAGTGAACTCATAGTGCTTTTACGCCCCTCCCCCCCTGTTACCATTACATTTATTTGGTGTCATCACTGACTAAGTAGGATGATTGTCTTCATAAAAATGATTTAATCAATCCCTAAAAACACTCTGGTGACATCTATTTCAGTCTTTCGTTACTTTGGTAACTGCTTGTGTAGGTTTTTGAGCTACAATAGATTCTGTGCTATGTTATAGACGTATGCCAGAAATCATATTTAATGATGTCCTGCTCCTGTATAATTATATTAATTCTTTGAACTAAACTGATTTATAACCCTTTTCAAAATTATAATACCTGGTGGGATATATTTAACCAACTGCCAATTATAGATTAAAAATTCAGTCATATTTTATAATACATATGGTATAAATAACACATCCAGAGTTGAGTTTAAACACACAGATTGGCTGGGTATTTCTTTTACATATCATTTGTAATTTCAGCTGAAGTGAAAACCACAAGCTGAGATAATGACTGTTCTTTTTTTCTTATTATTATTAAATATTTAAAACATTGCATATAGATTCTCGCTCTGCCTGTGTGATTCAGTTTGTGGCTTTCAGCTCCAATATAGTATCATGTTTAATGTCTGTTAACATAAGTAAATTGTAACCGGTTTTTCTGCACAGCGGCTAATGTCACCATGATTTTTTTTCTCCCCCTTAAATCCTCAGATTTACAGAAGCATATCAGGAATTGCCATAATGTTTTTACTAACATTGTTGAATTTGCTGGAACAGTAGAACAACAACAGTCACAGATATAAAAATAATACAAGATAGATGCAATTGCTGCAAACACTGACAAATATTATGTGGAGACAGTAACACACTGTCACCAACGACTCAACACATGCAACACACACACACACACACACACACACACACACACACACACACACACACACACACCAAAAATGAATTAAAAAAAACATTTGAAGGTCTCACTTACTTGCTGGTGAAATACCGTGACTGACATTAACATATTTCACTTGATTTTTATTTTGGTATGTGCTTTTTTTTGTCTTGTTACGTCGTACATAATTTTCACCTTGTTATATCTTCTATGACTTCTCTCTATTTTTCATGACTTTGTTGTGAACCACTTTTGTCTTTCCTTCTCTTAATCCACGTGTTACCATTATATTATTCAGATTTTATTCTTATATGTTTTACTCTCATACTCAACAACCTATTTTGGATTCCATCCCTAAATTTGTAAAAACTGTGGTTAGACTGTCACATAGTCGCACACTGTCAAGATACATGGGTAAAAAAAACCCAAAAAACAAGAAAACTCTCTGTGGGGAAAGAAGTCCTTCTCTAATAATGGACACAATGTTTTTAGTTGAGTTAGCGCTTAAGCTAAACACAGCAAAATATAATAAGATCTTAATATTCACTCAGCCAGTTCAACTGCACCTAACAACAAGTTTTTTAAAGCTTGATTCAACTTGAGTTATGCTGATCTCACACGCACGCACACACACACACACACACACACACACACACACACACACACACACACACACACAACACACACACACACACACCAGTGAAGGCAATACCCAGGGTAAAACATAAATTACAAACTCAGTCATGCACGCCAACAAAAAGAAACGATGCCATCACCTCAAAATCAGTCATCGATTAAACAGTCAAAAATATGCACCATTAATAGGAATTCAACAGTAATATTAAAAGACTACATTGAATATAGATATTCTTTTACTATTATGTGACGTTCTTTTACTGTTATATGACAGTCAAATAATTATTTAAATTCCCAAAATCGATTTCCTTTGTGTATTTCTCTCAATTTGAAAAAAAAAAATGCAGATGAATAAATCAATTACCTTTCCTCCTGTGTATCCCTTATGCCACCTGAATAACTGTGGCTTTGCTCATTAAAACAGTAATAAAAACAGGTAAACAAATTCAGCTTCATTTTCCCCTCCATTTCACCATTTACTGGGCAATAAGTCTCCATCGTTTTATTGGAATCTAAAATGCTAAATTGGAATCAGTGATATTTGAATTATTGTTGGACAAGTAATTCCGGTTTTTGAGTCTACAGCATATTATACCATATTCCTCCCCTGTCTCACTCTTCCATTACTACCAGAAATAAAACAGATGTCAAAGAATTAACTTTAACGTTAACGGCAGAGGCTATGTCTGTGCTTTAATTAAACGCATATGATACAGCTCATACTTGTTAGTTTAGGCTAGTGTCTGCTCTAAAGAGAGTAGTTGTGCTTTTTCCATATGTACAGTAAGGTAGCACTCTCTGCTGGATAGAAGAGTTTCCTCTTAGGACGTTAAACATTTCTCACCCATCACTTGTGCGATTCACACAGTTAACTGCACAACAGCTTCTCCTATCTTCTCTCACGATGTCTCTCCGCAGCTTGTCTATTCACGCATCTTAAAATGACTATTACTGAAGTGGTAATTGTAAGAGGAGCTGATGATGTAATTTGTCTCTTGTTGTTATTTTGCACAAAACTTGTGGTAATTATGAGTAGTTGTTAGTTGCTTGTTAGCAACTAAAATGTTGTTAAAACATCTGACTTTTTACTGTGAACTGCCTTAACCAAATAAATACACAGTAAATCAAATAACATTTAATTACAATAATAATAATAATAATAATAATAATAACTGTTCTGGTATGGATGTTTCCGGGTCCCTTTTTTAAATGGATCTGTGGTTATTGGCGGTAAAGCAGCTCTATTCTACAGATGCGACGGCAGCCCAAATGCAGCAGGGAGGAGGTCACTGTGTGTAATGTACACTGCTGACGAGGGCACCGCTTATTGCTGTTCACTGTGGTGCTGTGTGCTGCATTGCCAGTGGGAGCTCGTCATACCACTCCACGAGCAGCCCCTCACATCAAAGCGGGGCTGTGCAGAGCCAAGCACGCAGCGGAGGGGGGGAATTAAACAGCCTGTTCAATAAATAAACAGCTTAGCGCTTCCCACAACTGCATCTCCACAGAACAATACAACTGATTAAGACTGAAGATCTTCACACAGCAGAGGGCAAATAGAGGGGGGACTTTCAAAGAAAGTACAGTAAAGTATAGTGCCGTGATGCTATTCTCTCCAAGCCCCCTGAGTACTGCCATGTTATGAAAAGGGGGCCCCGTTGTCTTGTCAGACATTTTGACATTTTCTGTACATTTCAGATAACCTTCAAGGTCAACTTCTATTTCAGCAATGTAAACAAAATCCTTTTAGACTGAACGGTTCATCTTCCTGATCAGTCTCTATCATTTGTGTGCGCGTCTGTCTCTGCACGATGTGCTTTTTAAATGTATATTTACATACGCGGCCATGTACCCACATACTATTAACGTGCGTACATGTGCTTGACCCATTTCCACACTTAAACTGTAATAGGAAAACAAATTCTGTGCCACCAAAAATGTGACAGAGAGGAATCAGGAACAAGTTATCCAAGGCCTTTGTGGTGAGAAAAACAGATTTGTCAGGGAACCTAATGCTAATTGACACTCTCTCTCACGCCTCTATATTCCAGGAGACTCAGTCACCACTGACAGATGATGGCAGAAATGGGAGGTTGGGTGTAGTAGGGGTGTGTAGGGGTACCTTAGACGCTTGGAAAGAAAAATGAGGGCTCACACTGCTCTGACAGTCCAATCCCTCAGTCCGGCCCATTAGCCACAACAGAATTTCTGCACGGATAGTGTGTCGAAGGTACCACCCATAAACAAACTGGTGCCCACTGTGGGCCACGAGGTCACCCAGCATGATAGAGGTTATTAAGTGTTGCTCCTGTTTGCACATCAATCACAGCCATGCGACCCAGGTATAAATGGATTATTCCTTCCAAGGAGGAGACACCTCTCAATGTCTCACAAGATCAGTGCCAAGAGTCCAACTACCCGGACTTAGAGGGGTCACATTCCCTTTTGGATCTTCTGCTCTCCTGTCTTCCCACAGACACACACAGTTAAACGCACATACATTAGAAAAAAAAAAAAAAACACTTCAAGATGCATTTTGAAAAATTTAGCCTCATGGAGATCACATTTTAGATGGAGCCCCAAGAGCACTTTCGAACAGCCTTGTAATGAGCTGTACGTTTTTAGGATGTGTCGTGTAAGATTGATCTTGGAATAAAACAGAAGGTTTCAGCTGCTCAACGCCGAGGCAAGGACATGTGCATTAAGTCTACCTGACGGGTGCCATCGCACTCAAACATTTATAACCCTATCAAAACAATCAGAACGCCTCAGCACTGCAGTACAGCTACGCGTCTGAAGACAAATATCTGTGATGTTTACTGCTCACCCTCCACCTTTGGCTCATCTGTCTCTGTGACCGATTGGAGGTTTCTTAAAAGAGGGGTTTTAGCACTGACTGGTGGCAGTGGGAGATATGCACCTGTAATCCACCCAAGTTTTACTGGTATGTCCACGCTCCCATTCTACCATATTGTCCAGATCACAGGTTTCAAGCTGCAAAGAATTTTTATTCCAGCCAGCATCATGCTCGGCCTCTCTTCATCCCTGTCTAGGATTAAGAAGGTGGGACACATTCACGGTACCTTATCTCTGTACAGCGATGGGTTGTTGCCAGCTTGCCAGTGATGGCCTCAGTGAGGTCCCCTTTTCTTTTAAAACTAGAGGTTTACTACAAGGAGCTTAGCCTGACTAGGCTGGGAATTTGGAAGGACAGGAGCAACGTGCTGCATCAGTGGATAAGAGTGTCTGCTCAGTGGGAACAGGAGCTTTGTGGTCCATTTCAACTGAGTCATACTCAATGTTGCCACTGTACTTAACATTAGCATCTGCCATTTGCATGGATAAGACAAAAAAATACTGCAGAGCATCACATTATGAACAATTATCATAGTATTTTTTTTTATTTAGTTGTTTAGTTTAAGTGCATAACTGGCTTTTTTTAAGGAATTGAGTACGTTTTGTTTAGTTTTATTTTATTTTAGTTTTTCTATGTACTATGAGGAAAATCTGGATTTATAGAAGCCGAACAGGGTATGATCTGAAAATGCATAACAGAAAATTATTTACAAATAAATGTGTTTATTACATCTCCCATAGGCAAGGTGAGATTTATTTGTATAACATAATTCATACACAGGGCAATTCACAGTGCTTGGCAAAAATAGAAGAGACCGCTTAAAAACACACAATTACAATTGAAACATAATCGATAAATCAGTTAAAAATAAAGGAATCAATTAAAATAAAGTAAAAGGTTAGAATGCAGATGGAACCCTTTCAGTTCTATGCACATTTGAACTGAGATGTTTTCAGCCTGAAGTTAAATATTGTCAGAGTAGAGAACTGTTTGAAGACTGAAATGCAGCTTCATCATGTTTAGTCCTGACTCTGGGCACCAGGAAAAGGTCAGTCCCTGAAGGTCTGAGGGTCTGAGATGGTTCATATGGGACCAACATGTCACAGATGTTCTTTGGTGCGAGAGCATGGACAGACTTCTAGACCAGCCGAGCTGTTTTAAAGTCTATTTTCTGAGCGATAAGGAAGCCGGTGCAGAGACATGAGCACATGACTAATATGGCTGGACTTCAATTCAATTAAATTCAATTAAATTCATACTTCCTGGTTCTAGTCAGGACCTGAGCAGCAGTGTTCTAGATAGACTGCAGCTGTCTTACAGGGCTGATTATGTTATTGATTTAATGTGACACTTAAAGTTTATTATTACCCCTAGATTTCTAGCCTGACTTTTCTTGTATCATACGGTACAAAACCGTTTTATTTCAGAACACTGAGAAGCCTCAACAGCCATTATCAGTGGATGAAAAAGAAGAAACAGATTTCATTGCAATTATGTTTTATTTTAGATCGCATTGTATTTTTCATTGCGGCTTTTATCGGAATATCTTATTTATTTATTTATTTATTTTTTTGGGTCTATTTTTATTTTTATTTCAGTTGATAAAATCAATTTTATCGCTGATGGTGTTTGGTGTTAATCATAGTTTTCAACAAATGCAATAACCCTTATTTCATCCTCTACAACATTTCTATGGGCATAAACCTTTGCATATCATACACTTTTCAGAATGTTTTTTAGAAAGTTTAACGTCGGGTGTTAATTTTAGCATTTAGGACAAAAGCATGGCATCACCTGTATGGAGTGTTTCCAAGGAAGGTCATCGTCATGTTGTGCCACGGAGGCTGCTCCCTTTCTTCCTCCCTCTTTTTCTGCCTGTCTTCCTCATCCAGCACCCGCCCATCCCTCTTTGTCTCTGTCTCCTTCTGTGGGCTGCAAAGTCGGTCATGGTCACAGCCCTGCCGTGTCCCAGTGTTAGTGTGGAGAGGAGCTCCGGGGCATTTGACACCCACGCTTTGGAGTCTGGAGTCCTGCGGCGCTCCTCTGTCCTCCACCCTGGGTCACCTCACCTCTCCTCTGGGCCCTGATGGGGTGACAACCCTTTCCCCCTCCCTTTCCAGATGAACACACCGCACCACTGCCCTCAACTAGAGCAGGCCCTCAGCTGTGCTGCACTTAATGATTTCCTCCTTCTGCTCAAGCCACAATCAACTTTTCTACTCTCTTTTAAAGTATTAAGTTCTCTAAAGATACCACCATATCAACCTGTTGAAAATAATCCTCAGAGATGGTGGTCAGAGAAAAAATGACTACAGGTGGTTCATAAATATTTTATGATAGAATGCACATCTGCAACAAAACAAAACAAAAAAAAAAATGTTGCCTTGGAGTAACTGAGAAAAGATGTTTTCATTATCAGGAAAGCTGTTTGGAGAAGACATTTAAAAACTAGCTAAAATAGCCATTTTGTGTTTTTGTTACTACTTTTTTCTTTGTAGCTGATTTTTATATTTGCCTTTTCAACACCTGCTGTGAATTTACGAATGCCAAATACCTAAGCCTGAGGCTAGATGCCGCTTCAGGGCAGGCAGCTCTGAGTTTTGGGATATGAATCTGACCAACTACAACCAAATACAGGGAGAGCAAGGCTAACAATATGATTCCTGCCTCGGGGAGACTTTGTGTTGTTGAAGAATTCAGTCAGCATACGTTATCAAACAATGGCTCCATACCATTACAAAAAGAAAAGTATGAACTAATAAAAAAACATCAAATTATGAAGACCTAAAATACAGCAGGTTGTGGTATTCTCACAATACAAGCCCACTCAGGAAAAACAAAACTGGTGTGGTCTGCAGTATGCACATACAGCCTACCCATATATTTCCAAAGGATGGGAATGTATCACACTGCAGACATGTATTCCACTTGTTGACTTACTTTGCCTTGCTTTATCAGGTGATGCAGCTACTTCTCACTCCTTGCCAAAGAAAAACACCTTAGCTATACAAGTTTGTTGTGAAAGTTAACTCTGTAAATTTAGGATATGGAAGACTTGCCATGTTGGCAAAAGAGAGAGCAATGGGCTTACTTGTTCTTAGAGCAAAAATCCCCTCCCC
>JAPTYR010000008.1:16440129-16454665 GCA_029814505.1 Siphamia roseigaster | reverse complement strand
ATGACTGAGCGCCCTGAAAATTTCATCAAAATCCGTCCATAAGTTTTTGAGTTATATTGTACACAAACCAACCAACCAACCAACAAACCAACCAACCAACAAACGCCGGCAAAAACATAACCTCCTGGCGGAGGTAATAATGATCACTTTGCTTTGCTTTAGTCCTCACTCAATTATTGCAATGATTAAATGACTTGTAATAAATACACATATACTTCAGCACACAGGTCCCATTTTTACAGCTTTAATATGAACACATGTAGAACAGCTGAGCATGTGTTAGATGCTCATACCTGTGTTGTAACACTTTGTCTTTTCTGAACCAAAATAATAGTTGTTCTTTTACACCATAAGGTCTTCCTCACACTTCCTTTCTCAGCTCTCATCTTCGCTAAGCTTGCAGTTGCCTCTAAATTGACACCAATTAATCTGAGGGTAGCTGATGATTGGGCCAGACTTCATCTGTTTACATAAGGAGTGTGAATACATGCATGGCTCATGTGTTCAAGACCTGATATTATTGGCCACATAATTATATGTGTGATTGTGAAAGAGTGGTATATGTAAATAATTTATGAGTGTAAATTATTTTTTAAAAATATTTTTTTTTCATCACATCAGACAGTCTTTTATGTTGTGTATGAATATGCATTTATCACATACAGACGTACATACATCGCAGTATTGTGTAGTGTTTACTCAGAGGAAAAAAGAAGGTGTTGTATACAGTTGTTCTAAGCTACATTCTTTTAAATGTCTTGTGATGACACCTGTGTGGAGCACTGGTAATAATGTTAGAACATGTGGCAGTAGATGAGACACCTCATGTTTCCATTTCTGCACTATTGTTATACTGTATCCTTTGTTTCCTCAAGCAGGGTTAGATTAATGCACCATACCCTTTCATTCAGTGTAATACAAAAGAAAAGCCTGTCGCTGGATCCACTGGGAGCTATGATGGTTACACTTCTACAGAACAGATGACAACAGCCTTTCATCAACGCTAACGCTTGCTTTTGCTTGCTAACCACCATGCAATCATTGCACCGGCTCAGCCAGAAACGCAGTAGCTGTACACTGCATTCATACGTGTGCCAGCAGACAATCTGTATGGCATGAAAGCCAAGCACTCATACTGTACATACAGTGGCATGACTCAAGGCATCTGGCGGCATGCTGAGCTGTGAGAGATCTGAGTGTATATCAGTATGTGTTTGTATGATGGGAGCCGGGAGCTGTGAGCAGGCGTCCACAGTCCCTCTCCCTCAGTCTCTCACTGCAGTCTTTCCTGAAGCAGCAGCCAAAGCCTCCTTCTCATCTCCCACTGTGCAACTCAACTCATCCACCCAGAAACACCTCGAGTTCACTCAGTCTGTCTCCCACAATAGACTTGCAGAGAAAAGAGGAGAAAATCAAAGGCCTCTTTTTTTGTAGGCACAGTTGTCCACCCAGCCTTCAGTCCATGTAATTTCAGGAAATGCGAGGTATTTCTCTTTTATGCAGGGCCTAACGGTGTAGATTTAATTGAAAAAGAATGTCTCATGAATGTACCTCCCTCCTACACACACACACACACACACACACACACACACACACACACCATCATTTAATGTAATAACTAACTAGATCCAAGGCCGTCTGGTGGGGGATTTGAGGGAGGCGTTGTAGGGTTTTTGGAGCAAGGCAGCTGGTATGAGGAGGACGAGGTGAAAGAGCTTCAATAGAACATGAATAAGTTGTTTTTTTCATCAGAAGATAACATCTTATTTCACTTATAATCTGAGTAAACATTGCTCATGCTGTCGTTTTTTTTATTGTGCAGGCACAGCATTCAGCAGTACAGCTTATTTTTATTCATATATATATATATATATATATTCTAATCAAGAAGACTCATAATGATTCTCTGTATCCTATGTCATAACACAGCATAATTTGACATGCAGTTTGTTGTTTGTTTTTTTCTGTATCTGTTAGACAATGACATGGAGGTTACAGAGGAGCAGCTGAAGGAAGGTGAGTGACAGAATATTTCATGGTTGCCTTTTCACCTTAACACCTCCATTAAAGCACACTGAGGCTGAGTGAGTGGCATAGCTTCAGTTTGTGACAGTGATTTGGTGGATTTATTCAGCATATGAAATTGAATGTTTATTCATTTTGATGACAAGCTGAATCCCAGGCCTGACACATCGTAGTTAAAAATACTTCATGTCAGGTACATTACATTACAAGAGCTTATATCCACAGCTTATTCCCAACACCATTCTCTTCATCCGGCTTATGGGCACAATGCCTTTAGACCACCTAAAGCAAGTGACAAAGAAACGGCAGAGCAGCATCCCTCCACAGCAAGCACAAACACAACTGTCAGCGCATAATGCTTTTATCACCACACCATCTTGGCACACGGCCTGAAACTCCCTGATACTGCTTATCAGGATAAACTATTGACATTTGTCAGTGCACTGATGTCCTGAATAAGCAATGGCACGAACAGAGAGAAAGCCCTCTGGATGCCTGTATATTATTTGAGTGGCAGCAAATATAGATTCAATGCAGTTTAGCAGCAGCTAATTTTTTTTTTTTTTAATCTAAGCAGACAAAATATTTGTTTGAAATGTTTGAAATGTGCTGTTTCTTGCAGTTTTCTCTAAAGTACAGTAGACTTTCCAAAGGCATAGATGCCAAGTTCTTCCAGGGGATTTGGAGTCAGTGTTTGCCTAGTACTCTATCCTTCCAGGGCATCATATAGTACATGTGCAAGCAGCTAAGCAGAGAACAATGTTAGTTTTACTGACTGTCGAAGGAAAGTGTTCAGATTACTGTAGATGTGGGACCCAGGGTGCTATCAAAATGTTTTTCATCCCAAAGTCACCCCCATGATTTGCCAATTACACGCATCTGTGTTTCCAATGAGATTCCATTTTGGGTGAACATAAAAGGGCTGTTTTATAAGTGCACTGTAAAATGTGATACTGCAGACTGAAACAATGTGCACATAATGGCTAAATCATAAAGACTTGGCTGAATGGGACCACATTTCCGAGTTTTTCCTGTTAGCGCCTGAGTGACTACATTGTTTTCTTTAGCATTGCTCACAAGTTATTTTACATACTGTATAATAACATAGCACCAGACCATATCCAGCCAAATAACCCCTGATAATTTCTAGCTGTGTTGCATCATCATGCTGGTCCTGCCCTGGTCCAGCTTGGGCTTGTTTGATAGGTCTCTGCGTCCTTGCCAAGGACTGGCCTTTCATTCTATTCCATCAGCCGGAGTTTGAATCAGTGCTGCCTGGAGCCTATTCAAAGGTCCGAATGACTGCTATTCTCACATGGAATGGTGCTTTTGTCCCACATTGGTCTCAAAGCCGCACATTCTTCCCTCTTCCTCTCCCACAAGAGTCATCTTTTTTTGTTAGGCAGGTATAAAACAAAATAATGGAAGGGACATGGACTTCTCCTTCATGTGGTATTCTCAGCTGAGACGGAATGAACAAATTGAAATAATCTGGGCTTTGCTGAGCTTGGTTTGCCTAAAAGTTTGCTTTGAAAAGCCATCTTATATCCCTGTCATGTAACCTTTCACACACTAATAGCACTGGAGTAAAACAGAATAACCACTTTCATNNNNTCATTTACAGATAAAACACCATCATCTGCAAAATCCACACCTAAGGAAGAAAATGAGGATAGCACCAGAGGTATGTCTGGTTTACATGCTTGTCTGAGTGGGATGAGGTTGAACCGTTTGTGTGAAAGTGTTGTATTCACATAGCATTAACGACGACTGCTTGTTTGTAACATGCCAAGAACCATTGCTAGTAAAGAAAATGGAGAACACTGATGTGTGTTCCCAGAAAAATCGGTTTGCGTGTATAAGGTAATGAAGTGTGTTCTTGGTCAGTAATCTCTTGGTCTCGGGTGCCAAGCTTCCTCTTTGGGGAAATGAATACAAGATGAAGCTTGGTCTTTTTTAAAAGAATGTTTTCTTGGAGGCAAACTTGTTTAAGAAGCCATTATCTGGCTATTCTGCAGTTTCAGCCCCTTTGGATGTGTAATATTGAAACAATTATAGGCTTCTCCGATACGATGGACCAAAGATAATTAGATTCTTACACTGGAGGGTGTTAGTAGGCAATTAAAATCGTACACCATCCATTTGTCTTCAAGCCTTAAGGTTGCAGGGAATTTTTGAAGATAGCAGTCATGGTTGTTTTCTTTGGGGAACAGTTCCTCTTGCTGATTTGGACCGGCTGAGCTAGATAGCACAGTCACTTCAAGGGCGTCAATACATTCTGCGTTGTTAAACAAAGCTGGAGAATTCATTTCTTCCCGCCTATTCAACATACCTTTCCATAATCCTTAGCAGTAATTCAATATGATTCACAAATTCAATCACCAGCATTAGGAGGGCATAAGTATTTTGTAATAATCTTTATAAATCCTAATTTATCAGGCCCGGCAGCTTAATAGTAACTAATCCATTCACAAAAGGCCTTGGCACAGCTTTCTAGCATGGGAACACTCAGTCCTTGAGACAACCTCTCTCTCAGGAAAGGAATGAAATGATTTTGTACTGCCTGCACTGTAAAGGTTAGGTCTGGTTCGATGTAGCGCATAGAAAGGATTAATCACTCAGATGTCAAGATAGCACAGAACAGAGAAAATGCTAGCTGCAAAAACACACTGTCAGCTATGTGAGACAGACATTTTAAGGTGCTTGAGAGTTTCATAACACCACTGTACACCTGGGTAAGATGTTCCTGCAAAATAATCTCACAATCTTTCACCAGAGTCCACAAAGCAGGTCACCTATTTGGTCCAGTCAGTTTTGCTGAACGTTATTTAGAATAAATTACATGATGCTGCAGAGCCGGTGTACCGTATCTGTCAATATTCCTCAGTGATCCATCACAGCTATCAAATTCCTCTGAGGGTTCACTCTCCACAGCCCACAGGTCAGACATGATGGGCTTTTATCTATGGTACTGATGATGAGGAAACATTAAGGCTTTCTGCACTGTTATGCCATTAGAAGTGCCATGGTTGGTGGACAGAGGTAATTATAGAGCTTCTGTCTTTCTCTCAAGTGCTACACTTACAGTTGTGACACTGCAAAATGGGTCCTTTGTCTCACTTTTCAGGAGGAAATAAAAGACAGCACCGTTAACACTAAAACAGGAACAATGAGATGGGTGAAAGAATATAACTTGTGGTAAAAGTCATTGTACAATAGCACTAGGGAATATTATATATTATGGCAAATACAATATGTGTTAATATATGATAGATCTATAGGTGTATATCATCAGGGGTTGGATACAAATCATTACTATTTGCTATATGAATATTAAATGCTCTTGTCCTCAGTAGCAACAAGATAGAGCAAAAAAAAAAAAAATCAACAGCTGTAAATGTATTTGCAGAAACAAGTGTTTGATCAGTCAGCTGAATTCTGGTGTTAAGTGCCTCTGATTTTATTGTTTGTGGAAACTCCATCTGCCGTTTTACTGTTTTCAGTATTCTGTGTAATGCTGATATAAGCTAGGACTGTACGCCACATAAAACTTTTTTTAATCTGCGATTGATTATTTAAAACTCTGTAAAGCCAAAGTCCCTACACCGCTGCTGTCATTAACATGTGTGCATGTTTATTTTGTCATGTAGCATTACAGTTATAAATTCAGGATGTAATCACGACAGTACCACAGCCTGAAAATGGATTCAAAGCACATGCTGGTTAAAATGTACTTTTTATATGCCACGAGTAAATTACTTTTTAACACTTACTCTGATGACATAAACAGAAAACTGATAAATGTGCCTTATAGTAAATTCAGCTGCGTTGAAATTCTTAATTATTGTTTGAGTCAAATTGATTTGCGGTGACATTTTTTTTTGTAAACCCGGGTGTACTGCATATGTATTTTTGCACTTGCTGTTACTGATACAAGCCCGTTAAGTTTCAAATATTAAAAATAAGTCACACTTCAGGAAAAAAAAAAGATGGAAACCTTGAAACAGATGGATTCCTGTTTCTGTGTGAATAGATGAATAAAACTAAACACGCAGTTCAGACATGA
Source organism: Siphamia roseigaster (assembly GCA_029814505.1). Classification (NCBI taxonomy): domain Eukaryota; kingdom Metazoa; phylum Chordata; class Actinopteri; order Kurtiformes; family Apogonidae; genus Siphamia; species Siphamia roseigaster. Next base: position 16,448,574 of record JAPTYR010000008.1, on the reverse strand, counting down.
CGAACACCTTTTGATCTCTCCTTACTCTCCATCTACAAGTAATCCCGACATGCATTTGCAACAAAAAAAGATGGATCAACTTTATGTATAGGTTTTCCAGATGAACTACGTTATGTGATGTAATTCACATGAAATGGAAGCTCCGCATACAGACGCTGCAAGCTATAGAAAGAAAAAAGAAGCAGAGGGTGGGTGAGACGCACAAGAAAAGTCTGGCACGAAGGTCCAAAGCTGAAGAACAGAGCCTCTTTAGTGCACACCTGAGTTGGCAAGCAGCCCTCTGCTGTCTATTATTTGGTATCAGATTGGTATTAGAGAGATTAGTAGATGTCACAGGGCACAGTAAAATGTGAACATTGAGCCAGGAATCAATAGCTGGGTGGGTCTTTTTACTGGCGTGCCTGAGCTTCTGGGAATGACCTGAGGAGAGGGGGAGATGGTGAAAGATGCCATCAAACATGGACACGCAGATTAATAACGCAATGTGTGGATAGACGGGGAGCCTCTCCACAGGATGCCATCTTTTATACGGCGGCGCCCTGTCACGCATCCCTCACAAGCACGCTTGCACTTACATACGTCTCACATGCAAAAGGTCTTTGAAGGATAGCTTCTGTTCGTCTTGAAACCCTTTTTTTTTTTTCTTAACACATGTCTCATGAATTTTTTAAGTTCCCTTTTTATTCATCTTTTTTGTTCTTTGTTCCATTTGACGTTAATGACAAGATAAGGTGACAGGGCTGAAGTGATAGGACACTTCCTGTGTGTGTGTGTGTGTGTGCGTGTGTGTGCGTGTGTGTGTGTGCGTGTGCGCAATTTATCCATCTCAGGATAAAAGATATTCCTTTACCGTCCTATGAAATACCCTCTGTAGTTGGTGTTTACTCAGCAGTCACGCAAGTAGGACATACAAGGAAGGCTGAATATCTCCATCTAAATAGTTGATGTCCTTGTGATACTTGTACCCCTGAATTTGCTGTTGACATAAATAAATCATTTAAGTGTGTGTGAGACTACTCTTTTATTCCACAAACACTATGCTACTGTTGCCTGCTCCAAATAAATGTCTGCTTAAAATACGTATTCATCCACGTGCTTGTATAAATGGCCTTCATGTATTGACATTAAGAGTCTTGAGGTGTGGACTTGGCTGGAGCCCATCAGTGTGAAGTGTGTCGGGTCCCGATTCACGTAGAAACAAGTGTAGTACAATGAGGCCCGGGTCGGAAAAGCTGTGACAATGCTGCCACCTGCTGTTTCAAACAAATGAATGAGCAGCTGGATGAGAGGCTGTTTGGGTTTTGACTTAACGGAGAGATACTATTCTAATTGCGCTCAACTTGAAGCCATTATCTACCATACATAGCGTCTTTTGTTGTATGTGCACATTTATTCAATCTGTCCCTTTGCATCCTTTATCGCAAATTGAATACTGTTCCATTCAATAGGCCAAATAGAAATGATCAAATAACAGGGAGGAAATTGCATTCAGCCTTTTTGTCGTATCTGATATATTGTTGTTTTGGATCACTTCAGACAGATACAACCGTCATGCATAATTCTTCAACACAGAAGAAAGGTCAGAGTGACCTCATGGCCAGAAAGACATTTATCTTAACCTACTTTTTGTTCCAATGAAGTATTCTTTTCAGCTGTCGTGTCTGTGACTCCATCTCAAAATGCCAGTCGTGATTAATAGAAAGGATTGCCATCTACTGTGTGTCACCAGCATTCTGGGTGATGGACAGAGGCACTTGAGACAAACACACAGCACTGGAAGAACTGGCCTTTTTCCCATTTAATAGAGGCTGGCATTTTTATTGTTCTGAGTGCAGGGCAAAATTGCATAGATATGAAAAAATGGTTTCTCTCTGCAGCTTGTTAAAAAAGCAATTATAGAAGCTGCACAATAGCCATTGTCGAGCATGTTCTCTTATTGGTGTCATGGCTTTCATTTACTCAATTTGTCCCAAATGTCATTCGTTTTGTGTGTACGTGCATTATGGTGTGTGTGTTAGAGAGAGAGGAATTATGAGAAGGAGAAGGGGGGGGGGGGTATTAGACATGATGCAGGGATTAAAGTTGTTTTATGTCACTATTTAAATACGCCTTCCAATACAAAAATCTGCTAAATTGTAAGCAGTCACAGATGGTGAGTGAGCTTGTAACTCTAAATCTAAGGCTGGTTTGCAGTTTGGTTTTCAGTATGTACTGTTGATATATAATTTTCTACTAGTATATGGATATTTTACAGTGAGCTACAAGCATTTTGTGTAGATGTTGGCAAGTATTTACAATAAGAACACCCTAAAGGACTGTACTTAGTTTAGTTATGTTGTATACACTTTTTAAGTTATTAAAAAATAATTTCCGAAGAACTCATTTTACTCTGTTAATTAGGTTTAAATATGTGGTCAGAACAAATTACTGCTGCACTTTATCCATTTATTAAGCTAAATGTACCTTACCTTGTTAGTATGTTAAACCACTTCATGTCTACATGATTACTTTTACTATTGCAGTATTTTCCTAGGTTTGTGGAAACCTTATGCATATGGACGGGAACGTTTGTCGTCATAGTAATAGAAATTGTAACTTTCTTCAATAAAAAAAAAAGGTCATATCGTTTTAGACCATTATTGTTGCCACAGAATTTGGAGAGAGGAGATAATTAATGAATGAATAAATAAATAAATAATACCCGAGAAACATTAAAAATAAAACTTGCTGAGAGAGGTCTGCAGGGGACCAACTGTAACCATCTGGGGAAAATCATTTAGTTAGTTTGGATGCTGTCCACATTGATTTTGCAATAATTTGACTATGGTGCTGTCCAAAATGACTAGCGACTACATTTTATGACAGTGTGGAAAATCTTGTTTATCCAGCAAAAAAGAACTTTATTGTAAATTGCAAAAGGCAGATTTCGCTAAGCCTTAGTTGATGAGTTCGTTAATGAGTTGTATTGTAATTTGATAACTTTTTTTGTGACCATCATCAGTGTGACTTCTATGAATGACCACCATTACTCTCATGCATATTCCTGTGTGGCTGGTGACACCCGTATTGTCTCCTTTCAGGTAAAGAGGAAGCAGGTGATGAAGAAGAGGCTGACAATGGTAATATACTTCTACGGACCATTAACACTTTTTTTTTTTTTTTTTGGTAGGGGGGGGGGGGGTGTTTTTGTTTTTTTGAGCCCCTCGGCTGTACCACTGCTTCTTGATGTCATTTGTCATCAAAAATTGAATTTTCTATTCGCTCCCGTTCAGCCTTTCCTTCTGTGTGCCACCACAAAAAAGTTCTCTTATCATAGACACATGGAACAAAGAAATCCCTCAATTATGTATGGCTTTAGAAGTGACATTCTTTTTCCCCTTCTTTTTTGTCACTTAATTTATGCATGTCTTTGTGGTTCCATTGCTCTCATACTGCAGTACAAAGACAAAGCTACACAAAGAGATGGAATGAAAAGGCTGTTTGAGGTGATATGGAAAGCCAAGTCAATTCAACTGCAGGCACCAGCATTGAACTGGAATGTTTTCCTCCTCCTTGTTTTTTTTTTCTAGATGCTGAAGAAACTGCAGACGTGGAGATGAGTCAAAACCAAGGTACAGTAAGGTTAAAAGTCAATGCCTTAGAATGGATGTGGATGTGATTATGTGCAATAGTCCACCCACAGGTCTTTGCAGGTCTCTACAGACATTGCTGGCTGAGAATTAAGGGTTTGATCTCACTGTTATTTCTAGAGAAAATGGAAAAACCGAGCAAACAGACTGAAATATAGCTCTGTTCTCTGGTTTTCACTTCAGCTCAGGTACCTGTATATAGATGGAGTTTTATCACAAATCTAACCTGGTCAGTCTCCTTATCCAAGGAATAACTAATTTACGGAGCTCTAAATGCATATTTTACAATCTAACGCTAATGTTTTGACAGTTTTAAGTGGATTGAGAGTCCGTGTGTGTTGCAACGGGGTGACCATTAACTTTAAGCAACTGCCATTTTTCTTTTCTCAAGTATCCTCTGCACGGCTGCTATATAATTAAGATTTTGCATTTGCATACTGCCAGTGAGCAGCGCCTTGGCTCTCTCCTGTTTTTGTTTTATTCAAATCTCATCCCATTGACAAAGATTTGCCAGATAGAGCCCCTCTGAGCATAAATTTTGCAGTTATTCTATGAGATATGTATAGCAAATGCAGGCTGGAGATACTGAGACTTTCGACGTGCAATTATCTCTTACAGGACACAAACAGAATGGTAGAAGCTATGCAAAAAAAATACACTGGTTGAATCACTGTGTGTTGAAGGTAAAACCCATAGACCTTAGATCGATAAGTGGTAAGGTAAATCGTCTGCAACTATTTTATTTTATTTATCTTTTTTTGTTGTTTGCAAAAAAACATTAAAAGAAATGGTTCCCGGAAATGTTTTTACATATTACATTTTCTAGCATTGCAAAACAGCACATTTGTTCAAATTACAAGAATTTAGGCCTTGGTGAAAGTGTATAATGCAGTGCTGTGTGTATTTGTTAAAATGCATTCTTTGTGCGACCTATTAAAGTGTGTTCAACATTCTACTCGGTCATTTCTCATATCCTAAAATGCATAATGTAAGAGTCGATTATTACTTCAAGCTATACCTTTCGACCAATGACAGGGGGGTTAAAAAATATTGCTGAGGGGCATTCTTAATGCTTAATTCTTAATGCATTCTTAATATATTTATTAATTTCCCAACTTAGAGGATTCTTGTAAAATCTCCAACTTTATTTCTCTAAATGCAGCATTGGCGCTGTAACTGAAATGCCTCTAACCAGGTCAGTATTGAAATTAAATGATATGAGAAATCAGTGACCGTACTGACATACTACAGAAAATGTAGATTTACAACAAAACCATAAGTATTATAAAGAAACTGTTTGCAAATTATTGATTAAAATTGGGTAATACTCTTAAAGTATGCATTATTCTTAAAAACATTGGGCTCTTGTAACTGATTTCTTTCCTTTTCCTTGTCAACTACCTGCCTTTCAAACCAGAAAACAGCAACTTGTTGGTGTGAAACTGTTTCCTCAAGGTTTCTGTCAGCAATAATGAAATATGGGCTTGTTTTCTGCCACGTGTTACAGAAAATTAGGTGAAAACCTTGACTTACTATACCTGAGTGAATCTTTCAATGCGCTTTTTCAACGTTTTCATATTTCTGCACCTACAGATGATGAGGGTTTAGCCCAGAAGGAGACAAATGACGAGCCAGAAACGGATGACAATGAAAACCAAGATGAAGGTGAAGAGATCGACACTGTCAAGGAGAAAGATGAAGATACAGGAGGCGCCAACAACAAGAACAAAGGTATGTACATAAAGAAATGTACTTCAAAGTCACGCCTGAAGCATGGTGATACAGCAGCTGCCAATCACAAAAGTTACACTCATCAAGACACTGGTGATTTCCTGATAGTCACTGTATGCAGAAACGTCCATTGTTCAGAGCTATGCAGAAATGAACGAGTCTGTTCGAGGAATGAAAACCTGACAGCTGAAATAATGACAGCATAACAAAAAGAAAACATGACTGTTTATATTTTCATTGTGCTGGCAGTCTAAAATTGCATAGCTTGGATTCACAGTACAGAAGCACCTTTGTGTCATATTTTGCATCTGTCCATATCCTCATATGAATCTGTGCAAATGTAGAAGAAGAGCCAAGAGAGGGGGGAAATGAGGGCTCAGCTTTTGAGCAGAACAAAAGAATGGACTTTTTTTTTTTTTTCTTCCTCTGGAGCCTCACAGTTCATAGTGTTTATACAAACAGTGACAACTTAGCAGGTTAAACTTCTACGATGCATCTAATGTTATGTGAATGTGTTATGCAGCAAATACCATAGATATGTCTTCTTTTGCAGCGGAGGAAGAGGAACATGCCGCCAAGACGGAGGAGGATGATACAGAAAAGATCACTGAGGAGATGGAGTGTAAGATCGGATTTGCTTGGATGTGATATGATGTGATTTAATTTGATGGAGAGTCTGACTGACTGGCTTTCTATTAATGCATCTTGCCTGTCAAGTTAGCTGGATTTTGTATATGACTGAATTCAATTATTGAGGTCAGTGTTGTTGGAGTTTTTTTTGTTGTTGCTGCTGTTGTTGCTGTTTGTCATGGTGTTTCCCTTGAAATCAATCTCACTTTCTAAAATCTACTTCATCATCTATGTGACATACTCAGACATGCAGAGAACCTCAGGTAGTAACAACATACCACTGGATGCCAAGTTGGAGAATAAAGAATAGCCAATCACAACTGGAAACCAGCTCTTTTTATTCTCCTTTATTTTCAAGTCAATTTAAAATAAGTACCTTTTTGTGGTTATTTTTACAATCACTGCTGTGATTCACACCCATATCATTTAAATCCCCATATAAATCTGTACATAGTGGCTGAAATGCAGCATTTAGCATACAGGGCATGTTTATGTTTATTTTAAGGGGGTTAATCAAAGTTAGTCAAACAAGGTGTCACACAGCAAACTGATACATGTAATTGATTACGTGTATAAATAATTCTTAAAATAATAAATTATTCTTCTGATTTCAGATACTGAAGGAAGTGCAGATGTGGACATGAGTCAAAACCAAGGTACAGTACAATGTAAATTTTAATATTTTAAACACATTGCAATTTATGAAATATCTACATAGTTGTAATGTGAAAATATGACCAACAAAAGTGATGAAAAATGATACAAAAAAAACAGGCAAGTAACAGGTTTTGCATTGTTTTAACTAATAAGTAACTGAATGCTGAACAGCCAAGTCATATTTGTTTTGGATGGCATGGTAAAGTGGGGTAGTTTGCATATTTCATGTCATCTTTCTGGGCTCATCTGTGATCTGTGTTACGTCTGCTGTAAAAGGGTTGGAAGTTGATCTGAGCACATTTTTAGTCATGTCTTTACAGTGGTAGCGAAACAGCCTACGCAAGCCGCTGCAGAATAAAGTCAAACTGAACACTTTTAGGGCAGACCGTTTCTAAAGAGTCACTAGAAAACGACTAAATGCACGTGGTTGTTTATGATGCATCCCATGATCCAATGCTCTCCCTGTAATACACGGTTATTGAACCTGTTTAAGATGTGCAAATGGGAGAGAAATGGCTATGAGAAGGGAGAGGGCAAGAAATGGCTTAAAAAAATTCTATTCAGTATTTTTGCAACAGCTGTAGACCACAACAGAACAAGAACATCAACCCTGTTTAATAGATTGGCAACCTGTAATACTCTGTAATCTCCTATTTGATTAAATTCACAATGAAATACACGGTAAATAAATAGTAACCTTTAAATATAATCTGAAGAAACCACAAAGAAAACTTATATTCAGTCAGTGTTTGTCTTAATTCAGTCAAATGTGTTTCACAATTAGTTTGTTTAAACCCACCCTCCTGTGTCTAAAGACGAATGTTATTTATTTTACTGTTGAGTGCAGGGATATTCTGCCTTTATTTTTCTCCATTTATTCTTTGGCTCGCATTGTCACTGATTAAGTGTATACTCTGGAGAAGAGGTGAGTAGATCTGTAAAGCCCAGCCACCGTCAGCCTCCCACAAACTCCTCCAACACAAAGGTCTGAGTCACTATCTCACCTCCGTTTCACTTTCTCTTTGACTGACATTCAATTAATTTAGGGGAGAGTGAGCATTGCATATAGATCCACCTGAGATAGGCTTCTCCAGTCTCTCTGAAAAGCCATTGGAATGCATCCTCCAAACACTCCAGGCTTTCCATCACTGGAAGGCTTCACTCCAGCCTGTTGATTGTGTCCTGCCTGAGCCCGCTGGTGTCTGTCACTGCCCTGGGCTACTGTGGAATGGCTGTATGGTGGCACTGTCAGCCAGTAAATAGTGGTGCCACTCCTGATTGCAGGCAGATTGCATTTTGTTTGGAGGCACAGGGCTTTTTATGGTGCGAAAACCCCAACTCGTGAAGGAGAACACGACCCAGCGTAACCAGCTATTCACATGACGAGACTGACTGATTCTCAACCCAATACCCTTCATTAAAAATAATAACTATAATTAGCCTGCCTGATCATGGCCATAGAGGTTAAACCTGAATTGAAAGGAGTAATAAAATGGTAGGTAATGATGGGAGGAATGAGCAGTAAATCAACCAGTTTGAGATCAGCTGAATTTGAGGGAACAGTACGCATCTACATACACCAAATCAAAGTCAGTCAGTATGTTTACACGCACGTCTAAGTCGAACTATTGGTAGTAATCGAGCTAAGGACTTAACTGAAGTTTATGAGAAATCTCAGACCCCGTCCACACGGAGACGAATTTGCGTGAATTCGTCTCACTTTCTTAAAGATCAACTTCTGTGGTTATTTCATTAATATTACTGTGTTCACTATTGTAATTGAATGCATTATTCGTTG